>JBAMJV010013023.1:0-16878 GCA_037951105.1 Echinarachnius parma
GGATGCATATAGTAGATAACCAGGGGATAGCTTAGGGCGAATGTAATTTAAATTCCAACGAAGAAAATATATATTAGACAGACTTGTTCATACACACCACTCATTTTATAATATGAATATTAAATACATTGGAATAAATACAAAGGGAAAAGGGGGCACGTGCCCCCAATAATCTTTAAAGGGAAACTACCCCCAACTCATCAAACTCGGTATTATTATACTATAATCATCCCCAAAATGCTCGGACCGGGTCTATATGAAAAAACAAACATGTTATACTGAAATTATAATAGTCAAGAGCGGGTTAATATTGGTCTCCGTCATGCCCAATGCAAAGTGAGAGCTATATCATTCTGTAGAGAAACATTATTGTATTTCTATTCAGGGTTACTCCATAAATAAATCATGTAATTAGATTGAGAGAGTCATGCACCGTCGATGGTCGAGCGGTCTCTTGTCAAATTTCATGGAGTACCTTACTTTAATTCAATTTATTAACTCAAATATTGATCAATGAGCCACTATAGTTGTGATAATTTTACCTATACAACGTAGGTTTCATATCCACAGCTCCAGCGCAATGTATTACGTTGCTATAACAACGAGCGAATTCAAAATATCGAATTGCGACAAACATGACAAACAACGCCTTGCAAATTGTTCCCCCGAAAGGATATTTATCCATGAATACAAATACCCTTTTCGATATGAAACGTAAAATGTATCAACAAAGAAGATAATTCAATCTCACATGATAGATCATGTACAACAAATAAACATTTGTTAGCGTGTCTATTCACACGCACAAAAAGGATAATTAAAGTATTAAAAGGCTTAAGGTGAAACAAGATAATAGTGTTCCACAGTTTATCAGATCGCTGCGGGGAGTTCCAGAATTAAATAGGCCACGTACTGACGTGAAAAGAGGACAAACTAAGAGAAATAACGTACTAATGTTCATTTTCCTTTAGGAGTAACAAATAATGCTATATATGATAAAATACTCCTTAAAGCTCGCACGCATTAAATTAAAAGTCAGAATAGAAAAGTGTGTGCATACTTATTAACAGTTGAGTTTGTCGGGTAAAATATTGTTTATTTGACAGAGTTGAAATATAGTTTGCAAAAATGAAATTCGACATATTTTGACAATTTCAAGGCTCATTCTGTACCAGGATCACATTCTCTCTGTGTATGTATAGAATTTTGGTCATTATATGAAACTCATTCCATTATGCCTTATAATAAAATAAAATAAAATAAAATAAACCGTTACGATATAAACGTCTTGATTGTGTTATAGTTGTTCGCTGATATGACTTACTTCATTAGTCGATTGGCAATGTTCCTTAAAAAAGTTTTTTTTTTAAAGAAGAAAAGATTGATACACCTGCTACCAAAAGGTTGCGATTTTGTAGGTCACATCCACTGTGTTAATATCATAGCGGGTGTTAAAGGTTGGTGTTGGTGCTTATCAAACATTAACACCGAACTTGGAATCACCCTTGCATTGGACCTGCCTGTATATATAGCAGAGCACTGCACGCAAACACATAATTAAAAGAAGAAACAAAAACATAACTTCGCAGTAAGTTTACTTATAAGTGTAAGCTACGAAGATTGTGCATACATTCGCGAAGATTTTTGACTCATTAAAGCCCTGATGAAAATAAATTTCAAACAGCAAAACATAACTGAATTTCGCAAGTTCGCAGGAAGTTTACTTATTGTAAGCTACGAAGATGTGCATACATTCGTGAAGATTCTTGACTCATTATATATATAGCCCTAATGATAATCAATTTTACAAAATATGTCGGGGATGATTTAGCTTGATCTGCGCGACGTCGTTGAATACACTAACGTATAATGGGTGCATGGAGAGTTCAATCAACACATTATTTCCCTCGACGAATGGGAGCTTAATTTGAGTAGACGAATGTAGGACAGCGAAATATTGGGGATTTTAAGACAAAACATTATACTTCGCAATCGTGGTAATTGTCATTATTACATTCCTTTTGTTTGTTTTTTTGGTTGTGTTTCTTCTGGTTATTCGTAAATACTGAGCAAACTTGTAACTATCTAAATCACGCGGGATAATAAAACAAATGAGCCATGCTCTTGAGAAGTGTTAATTTGTGTGATTAGTACTTATCCATTTAACGGATATCACATTTGACAAAATCTGTCACGTGGTGTTTACCATGAGCAAGGAAGACACGAGTGTAGAATGGCTTACTCCGACTGCATCGTTTCTTCTACCATGTCCCTAACCGTACGACATCCGGAATGTACTAGCAGGAAACGAAATGATGCGGACCAAGTTCGGAATTGACTAGAAGGATACTTTTAATTCGGCTCAGTTTCGCTTGAAACGAAACGCCATGGAACTTCAAAATTTGCAGCAATAAGTACGGTACTGACCGTTTCGCCACATTTTGGTCGGATAGGAAACGGAAGGAGAAACGGTGCAGTGAGACTTTGATAGAGCAATGATAGATATGAACAATAAGAGAAAGTGGGAGATTTTTTAATTCGTGAACGGTACTTACATGTACAAGTACCGTATATCACGTTGGCGGTACAAGAATAAATTAAGCATTTTCTTGTAAGAGAACCTCGCTTGAAAATAAAATGTATCAAAGCTATCTTGTCAATAATTATTTGTTTTTGTATTGTTAAATTATTGAACGGTATAATAGTATGAGTATATCATCTCGTTGGCGGTATACAAGAAGGAATTAAGAATTTTCTGGGCGCATGAGTATTAAGAGAACCTCATCTGAAAATAAAATTTATTATCAAAGCTTTCTTGTCAATAATTATTTGTTGTTGTATTGTTAAATTATATTATACCTACATGTACGAGTACAATTAGTAAGTCATCACGTTGACGGTATACATGTGAAATGAAGCAGTTTCTGGGCGCATGACATAAGAGCCTCACTTGAGAATATTACTCTCTTGGTCAATAATGATTTTTGTTGTATACACGTGTCTGTATAATATCGTAAGCAGATAAATTATATAAAAATTTATCTAGAAACGCATCCAGAAAAATGATAAAGAAAAGATGTGCAACTCAGAAATCTAACCCGTCAAATATGAGCATGCCTATAATAATTATCATATTTACTATTACAGTAAATGCCACAGTCCAGCTTGAACAAATCGAAATTCTTTCTTTCTTTCTTTCTTTCTTTCTTTTTCTTTCTTTCTTTCTTTCTTTCTTTCTTTCTTTCTTTCTTTCTTTCTTTCTTTCTTTCTTTCTTTCTTTCTTTCTTTCTTTCTTTCTTTCTTTCTTTCTTTCTTTCTTTCTTTCTTTCTTTCTTTCTTTCTTTCTTTCTTTCTTTCTTTCTTCTCTTTCTTTCTTTCCTTCTTTCTCTCTTTCTTTCTGTCTTTCTTTCTAAATCGCACATCTACACAAGTGTTAGCTACTTATTTGCTAAGAAGGTTTTTTTTGTATTTTAACCAAAACAGATAACTTATAAACAAATTTATAATGGAAACAACGATATAGCCTACGTCAAATATCATAATCTAGTTTTAAATTATCGACACCTGTTATCTTTTTTTAAGCCTTGTTTTTCTGTAACGAAAACAGAAAATTTTAATCCAAAATGATAAAAAGGATGTGCAACTCAAATATTATTATCCAGTTTTAAAGTATCTACATATTTTCTTTCGTCCTTAGCCTTGCTTTTTTAAAACAAAAACAGATAATTATATACAAACTGGGCCCCGTTGCAGAAAGAGATACAATCGAGTGTAAGTTA
Source organism: Echinarachnius parma (assembly GCA_037951105.1). Taxonomy (NCBI): domain Eukaryota; kingdom Metazoa; phylum Echinodermata; class Echinoidea; order Clypeasteroida; family Echinarachniidae; genus Echinarachnius; species Echinarachnius parma. The sequence continues at coordinate 3,780 of JBAMJV010013023.1, forward strand.
CAATTAATTATAAGTCAGAAAATTTGCGCGTTTCGACCAATCAGATTTGCGCATTTAGAACACATGATCTGACTTTCAATTAATTGTAACGTACAATCGATTGTACCTCTTTCTACAACGGGGCCCATATCTAGAAGGAAAAAAAGGAAGTCCACATTCAATTTGAAATACAAAACCTGTCTATCACGTCTATATAATATTTAGCACGGTTAATACCATAATCCAGCTTTGAAATAACGGGGGGGGGGGGAAATATTTCTTTATCCCTCTCCTGATGAAAATAATACATCAGTGGTTTTACTTTACAATGTGTCTACCCGCGAGAGACAACAGAATCTAGTTCTTGTTTTTCTTTCCCCGATGGATTTTGGATTTTGGAAGAAAAAAACGAGGCAGCGAGCGGCACTTCGAAATTTATCCAGCGGTAAAAGCGTTGATGGATTTGGAATTGACTATCTATCATGATCATGATGAAGAAGAAGAGTACGTGAGCGATATCGCATATCTTAGGAGATGACAAGAGGTTTCCATACTATATTATTACATCCTTAACAGCTGACAAGCATTGCAACTGACATGACTGAAGACATAGAAAGTCATGCATATTATATAGTATTGCGCAAATCCACGCGCTTGATATTGAAATAATTGGATATCGTATGATCTTTCTTAGTGTTTGCTCTTGCTATTGGATCGCCATTCTATGTTATTCTTGTTTTTAACTTGTTTTATTTAAAAAACAAACAGAGAGGCACATTCGAGAAACGATTAAATGAAATGGGAAACGGTAGAGTATTGATCGGGACCCACATTCATAAAACCGCCCTAGCTATAATATGTCCCGTTCCGAGTCCATTTTATAATTGATGCTATAGCTATATGGCTATAAAGTGTTATCTCTCTCATTTTACTTTTGCTATACTGTAGATCTAATCGGGTCGCCATTTTATGTGATTCTTGTTTTATTATTTGTTTGTTTTATACTTTAAACAAAATAAAGGAAGGCACATTCGGGAAACGATTAAATGAAATGCGATATGGTAGGATATTGATCAGGGCCCACATTTATAAAAACCGCACTAGCTCTGTCCCGTTCTGAGCCAATTTTACAATGTTAAAACGCTGTGTAAACAAATTCATCATTTTCAACAACCGCTGTTTAACATATGAACCATCCAACTGTTGTTGGAAACATTCAACAACCCCAGTTTCAACAACTGTTGTTTAGAATAAATTTCAACAACCCTGTTGTTTAAATAGCAAATACAAAAAGGATTGTACTAAAAAGCGGCAAGGTCGGAATCGAACCGGGGGTCTTTGAGTTATAAGTCTAACACGCTACTGACTGCGCTAACTCGGTTCGCTTGGTCTGCTGGGGGACAAAAGGGGTTTTGTCGCGGTCGAAACTATCACGTGATTTAACACTTGTCTACAACGCTTGAACAATGGCCGCTTTACACAACCCTTCTTTCTACAACTATTCATGCTACACCTAAAGTTGTATAAAAAGATTCAACAACCATTTTTACACAGCATGTTTACACTGCGTTTTAACAGTGTATATTTAATGGCTATAAAATGTTACTTTTGCTATCGCGTCGTAAGTTTCTGTAATTATTTTTTTTAATTATTTGTTATTAAAAAAAGGATGGCACTTTCGGGAAACGATTAAATGAAATGCATCATCATTATCATTATCTGCATGATCATCACCATCATCATCATCATGATCATCATCATCATCATCATCATCATCATCATCATCATCATCATCATCATCATTCGCTCTTCCAGCTCCAGACCTCAGCTCTGACTACCGCCATCTTCCTATTCATTTGTTATTCATTCTACTAGTAAGAGTGAACCCCAGTTTGTGGCTCACGCACTTGGCTACTTACCCATTGTGCCGAATAATGACATTTGTAATCAAAAATCCATTACCGGATCATCATTATAATACTAATGTGGAGGATACGCAGATAAAATGTTGTCACTAAGACGCCGACGAGCGAAAACATAATCTTTGTGTTTTTGTATTTTTGGTTGGACGGATTGGAGTAAATTATAGAGTTGTAAGCATCTGACTCAAATCAATAATTAGTATAACATGCTGTTGACATTTATTGATAGAATAAAGTGAACCGAAAGAAGGAGAGTCATGTTAATTGTTAATGGATCGAATGGACGATGTGGTGAGAGATAGAAGAATATTACAGTCGCTGCCCCGTTGTCATAGCAACGTGCCCATGAAATATGCGCGGGGCTTCATTTCCTATCGAGATCACGATTTGTAAGCCGTGCATTGAATTCAATACCCTGTCTTCATAATCTGTTCATGTTTATCGAGTTTTTGTCAAGTTCGTTGGTTGGTCGACAGATATATTAGCCTTTGTATAAATTGAGTAATAATGATAATGATATGACACACTCTATAATATGTATAGCTAATAATATATTCATAGCGGCCAAGAGACAAAATGCAATTAAATGGGCAGTCTGGACGATTTTCTTTTTAATACAGTAAATTGGGAACAAATGAAGGGATATGCTTCCAAATTCCAAGGGTTTGACTCACTTTGGTTCATTTCTAAGAGATTTTTTCTAATGTCATTATCTCTGAGAGAACAAGCTCGCTCGCGAATTTGTGTCATTAGATTTCAAAATCAATAATAAGAACCCACAATCATACCTTTTTCATACAAAATAATTGTGTTTAATGACTTTAAATATTTGTCTTTCAATTATTAGGAGCTGTAATTCGTCCGCACGTCTCCTTTAAAGGGCAATGCAACTCAAGAAAAGAGTTAATACTACTTTATACATCGTAATATTCCTGTTTATTATATGTAACATTACTCCGACTCAGATTTCTGCTTTGGAAGAAAAATGTGAAAACTCTATCGGCTTTACCACTATTTACGCGAACACTGGAGGCTGCTATTATTAGGTTTGTATGGACTACATGCACTAATGAATTTCAATAGCACCCATTGAAACCATTGTTAGAATACTTGTAGATCACTTTCCCTCCCCCCCCCCCCCCTCCCCTAAAATAAATTATATCGAACGCCATTTACATTTTGGCCCACCCATGGGTTACCTTAGGCATCAGTTGAACCCATTGCCTACATGTTGGAACCTGGTGGGCCACTATGGGGGTTTCAGAATCTCGAAGGGAACACGGGTTATGAACTTTCACAGTGTGAACACACTGTGTTACACAGTGGAAATCACATTATGAACTCACTTTGATGCACAGTGTGAACACACTGTGTAACACAGTGGGGATCACATTATGAACTCACTTTGATGCACATTGTGAGCACACTGTGTCACACAGTGGAAATCACGTTATTAACTCACTTTGATGCACAGTGTGAACACACTGTGTTACACAGTGGAAATCACATTATGAACTCACTTTGATGCACATTGTGAGCCTACTGTGTCACACAGTGGAAATCACGTTATGAACTCACTTTGATGCACAGTGTGAACACACTGTGTTACACAGTGGAAATCACATTATGAACTCACTTTGATACACAGTGTGAACACACTGTGTTACACAGTGGAAATCACATTATGAACTCACTTTGATGCACAGTGTGAACACACTGTGTAACACAGTGAAAATCACATTATGAACTCACTTTGATGCACAGTGTGAACACACTGTGTAACACAGTGGAAATCACATTATGAACTCACTTTGATGCACAGTGTGAACACACTGTGTAACACATTGGGAATCACATTATGAACTCACTTTGATGCACAGTGTGAACACACTGTGTTACACAGTGGAAATCACATTAACTCACTTTGATACACAGTGTGAACACACTGTGATATACAGTGTGAACACACTGTGTTACACAGTGGAAATCACATTATGAACTCACTTTGATGCACAGTGTGAGCACATTTTGCATCATACTGTAAACAAAAAAATGTTGTGCTTGTGAAGAGCTTTGATAATTATTCTCATGGACGGAGGGGAACATTTGTCTCTAAGTGTGTGGGGGGGGGGGGGGGAGGCTGAGTTATTTTGCCCGAATAATTTTCCTTCCCGACTTTTCACCAGACAAGCACAAACAAAATAGTTACTCGCCTATTTTATGCCCAAAAATTGTATGTTTTTGTTGGCTTAGTCCGAACATAACACGATTTTAACCGAATTATGCGACGGCCGTTTTGTCAAAAAATAACGAATGTAACATGAGTTTGCCCGAACATGACATGGTTTGGCCGAAAATGAGATGATATGACCCGAATATGACATGGTTTTGCCAGAATTTCAGGTGATTTTTGCCCGAATATGACCGTTTTCGAAATTCCAGGGGGCTGCAGCTCCCCACCCCCCCCCCCCCCCCTGCCTCCTACGCCTATGATTATTGTGAACACACTGACAGTGGCTTAATACTGCGTTATTCCCGGTAGCGCCCCCCCCCCCCCCCCCCCCCAGCAACTTCCCCGTATGAGTTTATCCTAGCTGCACCACATATGAATCTCATGCTGGCAGGTGATAATGGACATTGTGATAGCTGAATTGATGCGCCTCCGAGACCCCTATACACCGAAATTCACCTGCCGTGAATGATCGAACACGCGATAATCGATCGATCGAAATGTCAGAAATAATTATAATATCCTGCGCCGCAATCACAAACGCTGAATATAATATAGAGCTTACATTATTATCGTATAGTATGTTATAACAGGTACATAATATGTAGTATAATATTCATTCCACAGTTGCATCACAAACATGTTTGCATTATCAAAAGCGTTTATAACAAAATGCCGCACATAAAATACATTGGCGCCATAATTACATTATCATAACTTGATATGTGCGTTATGAAAGGTTTTTACCGCTAATAATCACTCTGATTATATCACACAAGTTTATTATAAAATGTGTAAACAGTGGTAAGTTACAATTAAATGCTATGTAAAATGATATATCTCCGCAAATATTATATGCAAACACTCATTTAATTACACCTTCATGGACGTGTTTTTGTACTTACCAATTATTAGCAGTAAACCGCAGGTAGCGTTCTTTGATTGTCAGAAGATGTTTACGCGACACCTGTAAGCGAAGGAGTCGAAAGAACAGAAAATGTCAATTTAATGATTAGGTACAATATACTTGGCATGAATAAGGGTGTGTAAAGCATGAATGCACTATATAGTAGCACCTGCTGGAATGCTCCCCAGGGAGTGGAGAGAGTGCACAACAATGTGTGGATATGTATCCGATGGCCAAGGTAAAAATAATATTAAATGCAGGACCATCTGGGAGAACAGGGCAACAACATTTACTGAAGAGGCTAACCTGGATAAATAACACTAACAAAAACAAAAGAAGATTTGATTTCTCTGGTAATATAATCAAACAGTAATGTGTAATAATAATGATAAGTAACTCCTATGTTTATTGCGGCCCTGTGAACAAAACACGACCATCGAGTGTCATGATGTATGTTTATATAGCATAGCTCGAAATAAAAGAAGCACTATGCAAGATATGTAAACAGATTTTTTTAAATACTCATACAAAACTTATATGCAATTTCATATTAATTCGAACGTAAACTGTTGCCGTAAAATGCACACAGATAAACAAAGGACACTACAAATTACAATAATAACTTACATCATACCTGTATAAATTACAGACATGCCGACATTCTCCTTCATAGTTAATAGATGTATCGAATATCTGCTGGTATAAACCTGTATGGTCACATTAAAGGGACTTGTAACATTGTCCAAATCCTCCAAATTGGAATTCTATCGGTTCTCTCATACCTTGTTGTATTCGTATTAACAATCAAATCATGGGACAGGTTTCGGTTTTTCAAATTTCCCTTTCGTTAAAAAGATATTTATGATTGAAGTGTTCAGATGTTAAACTATCCACTGGACCGCGAAACCGTGTACAAAGTGAGTGCAATTAGTTAGTGAATATCACTTTGCATTTTTGCTCATTACTCGGCCATATAACGTCCGTTTAACTTTTTGCAACTCCACAAAAACTTACTTAGAACTTTATTAAAAACAGATAATTATTTCAAAAGAAATCCGATTATTAGTTCGTGAGTCAATTTGTGGTTCTTTGAGTCCTAAATGGTGATATTCTAACCTTAATTTGACGCTATCAATGTCACACTTGTCAATCTACCATTCAATTGTATAGGGGTATATAATGAATCAAAATCTTGGATGTATCTTGGAATTTCATCTCAATGAGCTCGTATTACTGCTCTTATTTCTTATTATTCCCTGAATATAGAATCGTCATTCTAAAATTAATATATCATTAAATGCAATTCAATCAATATGGCAATCATATAACAGGCACGTAAATGCGTAATAGACACTCAAATAATCATATATCACTTTCTCAATTAAACAATGCTCACCATTCATTCAATAAAAAAAAAAACACAAAGTAGTGTCATTCTAGAAATTAATATATCTTTACATGCAGTTACCCAATAGGTGGTTCTCTCATACCTTTTTTTATGACCAATATAAGCATAAACAGGTTTTGTTTTTCTCGAACTCCCATTTGTTTAAAAAGATACTTATACGATTTAAGTGTTTGGATTTGTAACTATCCACTGGATAGTTATAACTGTATACAAAGTCAGTACAATAAGTAAGCAAATATCACGTTGCATGTTCGCTCATTACTTGGCCATAAAATATATCCATTTAATGTGAATTTTTCACCCATTCATGTACATATCATATCACAATAATACACAAATGTATCAACCATTCATCACATACTACACATAAACACGTCCCACCACCTCCGCAACTCCGCAACTCCGCAACTCCGCACCTCCGCAATGACATAAATTAGGCCAACATAAAAACAATCGCACATAAAGCCGAAGGCGAGTGAACTTTACCATGTCCATTAGTTTCCGTAGAAGTAGAAAGGTTTCAAGACACGTTTATCCCACACAACAAATTTAAATTTACATGATATACCTTTTAGGCTATTGAAAGTATCATTAAGGTCATGTAGGTGTCTACTAAACCATTCGTTTGCCTCATACCGTAGGCTTGTGTGTTATACAGGGTGGCCCACAAATAACGGAACGGGGTACTTGCCATACTAAAGACTCATGATGCCCGCCATATCTGCATCGAGTAACGATCAACCGTGTGCCATTGTGAGTGTGCGTTCAGCTGTGTATAGAGAAGAAAGGCTACTAACAATGGCGCACGCATTGAACGTTACTATATAGTTGCTATGACGGGCATCATGTGTCTTCATTATAGCAAGCACCCCGTTCCGTTATTTCTGGGCCACCCTGTATATATGTTTTCGGTATCAAGTGTTATTAAAATCCCGGGAAAATGCATTACTTTTTCGTGCAAACGGATATTCCCCAAGACGTGAATGGCCCACATTTGTTATTATACAAATATTCATGTTACACATTAACCCGCAAGCCAGACATATTCTTGACAAAGTTTTAGAACAAATATTCAAGCTCACTTCATTATGACTTTTATATAGTATTGTACAGGCGGCCATGAAATTATACCCGCTTCTCGTTATGACAAGCACTGGCGGCTATGGCATACATGGATTGCACCGAATCAAGTTTCAGCCGCAATATTAAAGATCATCAAGCGTGGGTATGCTACGCCGCATGCAGGTCGCCATTTTGAATTATAGGCTACTTTGCGCGCACTGCAAACGCGCGCAAGACGTTCGCAAGATGGCGCCGCGCGTCTGATTTACGAATTCGAATCGCCTTTAACTCTTGATGATACTAGCAGTTAAAGGTCGGCATGCGTGGTGATGTAGAGGGCGCTGTTCGAATTACATACCGCGGTTCGCCATTTTGAATCTATAGGCCATACTTTGTGCGCACTTCGTAACACTGATCCAGTGCTTATTTCGGACCGTGCGCAAGGATGGCGCCGCGCGTCTGTTTTATGAATCCAGACTGCCTTTAATAATTATTTCACCTAAATATTTAGACATTCATCAAATGTGCGGCAAGTATTCAAAATAATGCAAAAGTGGTGGTGGTGGTGGTATTGGTGATGATTATGGTGATGGTGGTGATGATGGTGATGGTGATGGTGGTGGTGATGATGGTGATGGTGATGGTGATGGTGATGGTGATGGTGATGGTGATAGGGATGGTGATGGTGATGGTGGTGATGATGATTATGATGATGGTGATGATGATGCTGTTGCTGCTGATGATGATGTTTATGGTGACACTGCATTGTGTAATAGAAAGCAGAGCAACCACAACAACAACAGCAATCAATTTTGAATGGAAAAATGGTAAAAGAGGAAATGATAAATAAAGGAAATGTAACCATTCACATAATTATAATACGATAATTCCATCAAGTCAACCATGAACCAAAATGCGATTTTCATTCTAAATTATAATTTGTTTTAATATAGTTGATCTTTGGTCAAATTAAATTTTAGTAACCAAAACCTGCACCATAACATTACAAACTAATAGTTATAACTCCACCATGCTCGAAAGGTATTGAAACAATTACAAACGACTAAGTACAAATCCTGTTATCATTCAAAAAGAGCAGTTGAATACAACAGGGAGCCCTCTAAAACCGCATTGGTTTCAACCATTTTTTATTTTTAAAAAATTGTGCATGTGATGTTTTGTTAGAATAATGATTAAGAGAGATCATCAACAATTATTTAAAAACGTCTTTTGTCAATGTTTGTACAAGTGTAAGCATTATATATTTGTTCTTAAATCATCGAATAAATGTGGGATCCCACATTTATTCCGATCGGATATTATGTAATTGATATTACAGCGGTTTCTGAACTGATTTTGATCAAATAAAGTGTATTCTGTCACTAAAATTGTATGTGCTTTCATATTCACACTCATTTTTTCATTACCAGCCTCACAAAAAATATTTCATGAAGCACCCTCTATACCAAAACTCAGCAATCCCTTTAAACTTGACAAGTAGACACCAAAGAAAACATTGTGGATTATGCACATGCATCTATACCTATCCTGTATCATATTTATATTAGCATGCCTCACATTTCCCAAGAAAATGTCGTTGCTATAGCAACGTAATTAAGAGAGGCAAGTCGTGAGAAAATCACGGCTACTTATCAGGTTTCACTTGATCCATCTGGTTCCGAAACATGGGGAATTCATATATATATATATATTTTTTTTTTGTTATTCACTGTGACAACATATATCAGTTGTTAGTTCCCTTTCTATTAAAATGTGGCGGGAATTCTATTTTTTCTTATATTACATATTGTGACGAATCATATTTCAATCATAATTCTATTTTTACATACAACAAATATCAGTTGTTATTTCCCTTTCTATTGAAATGTGACGGGAATTCTACTTTTTTCTTATATTACATATTGTGACGAATCATATTTCGATTATAATTCTATTTTTACAAACATTATTACAACATGAATAAAAACATAACACAAAATAACATGCTTACTAGCTAGCTTACAGTTATTTGAAATTATAGGTTGTGTAAACGTTATTATTCAAATATATTTGAGTTAAAGGTAACAGGGTCAAATGGGGGTATTTATTTACCTTGGTAGGAGTATTGCCAATGTGCGTGGGCGGTCGGTTGTCCCGCACGGCGCTCGCCAATTTTGGTTGTTTGATCGGGGGTTTTAGGGAATACCATTAGTCTACTACTTAATACTAGTCTAGCATACGTGGAAACCAATATTACTCATTCGCGGTGGTAGTAATTCTAGATTAGAATGTAAACAGAAGTTTCGGGAATAACTAGGTTGCCATGCACATGATGTACGATAAATTTGTCTGTTAGCATTACTGTTCATATATAGAAGACAGCCTTTCATATTCCATCGATAATGAAAGCATTGCTAGATTTAAAATTACCTGTCAGCATGCTAAAGTAGACAGCATTGCAACCCGTTTTGAAATTGACAATGGTGACATTTGAATACGTCTTAGTTGCAAAGTAGTATATTGTCTATTGTTATTGTTTAAAGGAAATCGCCTTTCAATCTATGTCGATCATTTGATCACATAACTACGAAGTGATACTATATACAGAGGAAAACGACAAGGCATGACATGACCACCAGCTAGCATTTGGCTACAGTATCTCTTACAGGGGCCGTGGAACCACGGGGGCTGGGGGGGGGGGGGGGGAGGGGGGCTGCAGCCCCCCCCCCCCCCCCCACACTTTTTGGGCTTAAAACAAAGAAATACATAAGCATAACATAATAAAATATATAACAATTCAAATGTGGTCAGCCCCCTCACTTTCAAAACCTTTCCGCGGCCCCTGTCTTAGTAAACGGTAATAAAAATAACAAGGTGGGGGAAAACATTATTTTACAAATTGTAACACATCGGACACCTTTCCTCTGCAGTTCTTTCGAATACATCTCATAATCATGATATTAATGTAAAGTGCCACTGGGTATGAATAGATTCCACCAGATCAGACTACGTTATTAGATCCCTTCAACTACAGTATCTCTTAGTAATAATAAAATTGTAAAGCGCTTAGAGATGATTATCAATCGTGATAGGCGCTATATGAATAGTAGATATTATTATTATTAGTAGTATTAGTAAACGGTACTAAATTACCTGAGGGAAACATTACACATGTTAACGCATCGGACACTTTTCCTCTGCAGTTCTTTCTCATAATACATCTCATAATCATAATAATGTAAAGTGCCATTGGGTAATGAATAATAGATTTCATCAGTCTATTGTTATCAACTATCAGTGAACATGACGACGAAGCTGGAATTCATATATAATCATGATAATGTACAGTGCCATTCGGGGTACTGAATTATAGATTTCATCCGATTGTTATCAACTATATCAGCGAACATGATGATGAAGCTGGAATTCATTCTCATAATCATGATACTGTATACAGTGCCATTCGGGGTACTGAATTATAGATTTCATCCGATTGTTATCAAATATATCAGCGAACGTGATGATGAAGCTGGAATTCATTCTCATATATAATCATGATAATGTACAGTGCCATTCGGGGTACTGAATTATAGCTTTCATCTGATTGTTATCAAATATATCAGCGAACATGATGATAAAGCTGGAATTCATTCTCATATATAATCATGATAATGTACAGTGCCATTCGGGGTACTGAATTATAGATTTCATCAGTCTATTGTTATCAAATATATCAGCAAACATGATGATGATGATGATGCTGGAATTCCAAAAAATAATCTACCGCCATTACTCATGGGACTAGAACAAGAGCAATTAACTAATTCTGGGATAACATTGATGATGATGATGGCAAAGATAAGTCGGTGCTCTATATCTATTTGCTTATCTTCTCTACCGGATCTGCTTTAAAGGGATCTAGTAACTTATAATATGTTAACTTATCGTATGCACAAACTGACAAGAGGTTGATCAAAATGTCATTTCTGGGATCTTATATATGTCCCAGTGACTGATGTGTGAAAATGCGATGATTAATGATGACAGAGTAATGATGCAAAGTGATTATTTACTATTAAACTCACTGCACAAACGTTGTACACAGTTGTAAGTCTCCCAGGGAATGTGAAAACTTCAATCATAAACATAACTACATATATCTTTATAACGAAAGAGAAATTAGGGAAATCGAAACATGTTCCTCTTATGGATGTGACAACAGTCTAGCAAATACTACTATATAAATACATGATGTGGCGTTTATTTCATGCTTTTTTGTTTTAATTTCCCATTCTTTATTGACACTGTTTTTTTGTTGTTTTCGTTTTTCCTGTGGAAAACATAGTGATGATTATTTTAAAATGTCCGCAAGAGCGTCACGCTTCTACTTTACGAATCCGAACTGCCTTTAAAGTTAACCAAACGCAAATTAGTAATATACGAGATGGAATATGATAATGGGGAATATATATATTTATTCAACATGATCAAGGCTAGGTATACGTTACTGTAATTTACCTGATACAATAATCATCTTTCCTAATGCATCTGTCATGTCTGTGGACAATGGAGCGGGAAATTTTCAAGGCTAATTGAGCTATTTTTCAGAAATTGAAAAACAAAATCAAATAGCCTAAGTAATGAAGTAGATACAAATCACAGCAATTAGCATTCTATGGAAATACAAAACAATCACCGCAAAATCCAAGAAGTGGCAATACCGATTTGTAAATGCAAGATCCATATCAAATTATAAATCAAGTGCACTGGATGAAATTACAATTGCAATGCTTTTATTTTGCTTTTCATGTTCTTTCATTTCGTTGATCTACTATCTACATATAGCTGTATCATAATATGTTACAATGGTATATCATGAAAATAATACTACTACTAATTATAAATCACTATATAGTCATCCTAACTCTATACAAATTAAACTTCATATCATGTGTTATCATAATGTTATTCTCAAGCAGTATAAGATATACTATATACAAATTATTTAGTAATTCATGTATACATAGTCATATCAGGGTCCTTATTCATACAAAGCCTGCTAGCTTAGTTTCATGCAATGTCTATTAAATCATGGTATTAAACCCGTGATCTTTTAGTTGCTAACTAGGGTCAACTTGATAGTGGGAACCTAATGCTAAACTAGCTTACCCTGTATGGGGATTAATAAACTGTTTGTGCACTAAACCGTATCATTTTATATTGGTTTAGCATGGAACTACGTTAGCGGGGTTTTATAAATAAGGGCCAAGGACTTCAATATAAAACAAATTATTATCACACAGGGGAGTTTTTTTGTCTGGTAGTAATTCTATCCCTGATACAATTTTGCGCGTCGACCTGAATGGTTTAACGTTATACTCTAGATAATGGTGTTACATAAACACGTTTATAAAACGGCTCCGGTAAATTCAGTAACGTGATTGGCTAAAACCGATCACGTGGGCATTGATTACTTTTCACCAACTGCACCACCGTGCCGATACCGCGTAACCACCGTGCCGATACCGCGTAACCACCGTGCCGATACCGCGCAACCCGTGACGTCACAATGCTTGTTTACATAGAATTCT
>JBAMJV010013024.1:0-48699 GCA_037951105.1 Echinarachnius parma
TATATTATGACAAAATTTTATGTTCAAAAATTTGTCTCTCATATATGAAAACCCAAAATAATGAGACAATACCTGCAATGGCCCAGCTATATCAGTGGCGTTGCAGTGGTCAGGACTAGTAATGTTCTGTGTTTTCATACCAATCAGATTTAGTGCAATTAGAACATTTGATCTGCTCACAATTGATTTTATGCCGCTTTTCTGCAACAGGGCCCTTGTACCAATGATGCCATTTGTCCTGGATTTCTATTGATGGGGATTAGTAGTCTATTTAACTGTGGTGAGCCAGGGTGTGAATAGGCTCTGATCATGGACTTTGAATAGGTTTTTTTTTATACCTATTACACCCCTATAGAATTCTTGGACATGGGTGTAGTCTAAAATAATTAAATTTTACATGAAATTTTCGAACTAAAAACCGGCTGTAGAAAAAGCAAGAAATAACATTTCTCAATTCTTTCATATGTTGTAGTAATTTTATCAAGCCAAGATTTAAGCCAAAAAAACTCTAAATACATTATTTGTTTAAGGTGATTTGACATGAATGACCCTACTGTGTCATATCATACATTATAGTCCATTATGTCCTTCCGTTACGAACATTGGTCCGCTTTGGGTGAAATAACCTCAAATAATCTGTGGACAAATTTATTAATGCAAGAGATCAAGTAAATTCTTCTTAACCCTTCTGAGAATGAAATGTGTACCCTTAAAATATGTTGTATTATTTAATATCACAGAGTTTTAGTTAAAACTGATTTGATAACAAAACCTCGTCATTTTAGTGTCCTTCGTTACCGACCTCATTGTATGCATATTCCAATATTGTGCGGAGATTTAGAAAAAATAAAAATTATGGGGACCTTAAAACTGTATGTTTGGAGTATTGTTATCATATAGACTGCTCTACAACATCAAGTATTAAAAATGTCTTTCTAAAGTTGACAATTGTGTCTGAGTGTCCTTCAGTTACCATGGATTGACCATGAATAAGAGCACATTGGAGCATGAAAATATAGTAAGAAAAAAATAGAATGCTAAATGCATTATGATGTCCATATTGCTATCTATGATATAACTCATTTTAGACCACAAAAGAGATGTTCCCTTCTCATAAATGGTCTTTACATTTCAAATTATTTTATTGTACAATATCCCAATAGACTTTTCAGAGGTCCCTTCCGTTACCGTCCTTCGTCTTTTACCGACACCTGAGTAATTAATTTCTCATAATTATATTCCAATGTAGATATTTTTCTGAAAAGGAGGTGTGTTATACTCTGTGAACATAAGGAAATTGACTAGTTGACCAACTTAACATGATAAACCTCTTAACTTCACGGAGATTGGGTCATACTAAAAATTGAAAATCCTGTCCATTTTGGGCGTCCTTCCGTTACCGGCCTCATTAGTGTCCATATCTAAATTTACATAATGCGGTCAAATTTTAGAAATAGTGGAAATCAAAATGGGTCCCAACAAGGATCAAAGACATGCCATTTAGAATAAAAAATCAAAAAGCAGGATCCCGGAATTATTTGATTGAAGTTCCAAAATTGTGTCCTGAATGTCCCTTCCGTTACCGTGAAATTGCCCAGCAGCATCTTCGGATCCTGTCTTTCTTTGCTGGTTACTAGAGGAAAGCACCGATATGTGACACTCTACAACCATACATATCACACTGGAGTCCAAGTCTGAGGCTGGCTTTTCGAAACATCAGGTTCTCTCGGTGAATGATTTCAGCGCATAAGAAATGGAATAGGGGGAAATACATATTTATTATGCACCATAATTAATGTACTATGTAACTACTCGTTGAATCACCTATCGTTACTTTTTTCTAGAATAGTAGAGATAGTATTGCATGAATTCTACTTAAAAAACGATGCGAAGATTTTCGCACAATCATTCTTATGTTTTTCAAATTTAGTTTGCATGTGTCCCCCCCCCCCCCCCCCCCCCCCCCCCCCCCCCCCCCCCCCCCCCCCCCCCCCCCCCCCCCACCCACCCAAAAGAAAAATAAAACGTCCGAACAAAATTGGTAAAGTTGTGCAACGAACATGTACTTGGGAGAGTATCACACAATCATGTAGTGCATTGAAGATAGGCATCTTTAAGTTCATTAAAACATTCCATTGCCAACGAGGATATTTTCTGCATGATGTTGATGAAATTGTAGGTTAACAGTGATAAAAGAATTCAAATGATGCAATAAAAAAAACAATCGCTTTGTAGTCTAACTCAGGCTCACTTTGAAGAAAATTGATTAGGAAATATGGAATTTTGTGTACAAAACGTATGGGGAGTAGTCCATCAACTTTGCCAGAGTGCGTTGCCAATTGAGGCAATCGTAGAAATAAATGTCTATTCTCAAAGAGAAATAGTTTCTTGACTGATTTTGGCTCAACTTTCAGAGACTTTCATCATATTTAGTGTATTATAGTGCATACAAAGATTTGTCCGGATTCTCACTGTCGTTTAAAAGTAATTCTTGTAGGTTGTGAACCCTTCGAGTAGTAATACAAAAATTATCAAAAATTACTATAGTACAGAGTTATTTTGTAACCTTTTACCAGGTTAAAAGAAAACTCAAACTGTTACATCACAAATTTAAATAAACATGAAGATTTCCCTAACAAAAAAGAAACTTTTATAACTATTTGGTTTGTGAAAATCAAGTACAAAGTTGGTATTCATGATATTTCAACCATAGGGTGGAATTTCTCTTTGTATTGTGACAGATAGGCTCTCGTGGGGCTCATAATCCCGAAAGTAAACAACGTCTGTCGATATGAAAGTTTGCCAGGTGAAATTCAAATATCCCACCTCAGGACCGATCGTAAAACAGTTAATGTATATGTTCATACGTTATCTTTACAGTCGTTCAGAACCAGTGAGGCAACGCAACAATTATCGTCACATTACATTTGATAATACAGTAACATAGAATTCTGCTATTTATTCACAAATCAAGACAGCAAAATAACTATTTGTATGTTTATATAATGTTATGATTTATGATATATGTTTTATAATGTAATTGCAAAAATAACATTGTCAACACGCCATTTATTATTTCTTAATATAGTCGCATTAGTCTTACACTAGCTCAACCTTATTGAATACTCAAGATTTAATGTTTTAATTTTAATTATTGATAGAATAATACTGCCATTTATGTAAATTCGATAGAATCACTAGTTTAGTACAGCATCCTAATTATTCTTATACGTTTAAACTGATGTCATTATATATATTTTGTAATTGAGAAAATCATGTTTTAAAAGCCACTCATTTGTAATAGTCTCATTAGTCTTACGTTGGTTTAAATGTATATAGACACACATTGTATGACTCACGAAAACTGTTTTTAGTACTCATGATTATTATACCATAATGATTATATATTTGACATAAGCTGTATATAATATTGAATGTTTTGTGTAGAAAAATGATTTGTATTTGTAAGAAAACACTAAATTTAAATTGTGCATCTATTACGCAATGAGCAATTGTTATGGTAAACTTGAAGTGACGTCTTTATGAATACCTTATTAGGTTTAAACCCCGGCCGCATTATTCACTGAAATTCACAAACAACCAATCACCTAATATTTGTATTGCCATTACACAACCAACCATCTATGCAAAAAAAAAAAAAAAACACAAACAAATTACTGACACTATTTTAAACTTTTCAAATGTGTACTACATTTTGTAAAAATATGTCTAAATACTATATAGCCTTTTATATGAACTGTATATATTTAAAAATTGTATAACACTAAGCGATTTTGCTATTATTTTGTAATAAGTATGACCTTATGCTTTCTCATGTTGTAATGTCTTGTATTTTGTGTTTGTAAACTATCATTTCCTGCAGGTAGGCTAGGCAGAACTTGTTTCGCTTTAAGTCCCTGTCCTGGGTTTTATCATGTAACTTCTGTATTTAAATGTGTTGTTTGTAGAGAGCGTGCACCCTCTTGTGTTTTAACGCTCTTTTTGAATGATAACAGGCTTTTTCCTTAGTCGTTTGTAATGTTGTTATACCTTTCAAGCATGGGCGTCGATACTTACGTAATACCCATTCATCAGGGGGGGAGGGGGGGGGGGGGGTGGATGAATGGATCATCCCCCCTGATCAATGGGTATCAATGACAGATCGACGCCCGTGCTTTCAAGCATGGTTGAGTTATAACTATTAGTTTGTAATGTTTGGTGCAGGTTTTGGTTACTAAAATGTAGCCGTGTGAACAAAACTGTACTATACCTAACTGTACCTATATTTCAATTTTTTTTCAATTTCAATTTATTCTTGCTTCCAACAAAACATTACAAATGAATAATGATAAATTTGCACAAAATAGGGATATACATAATATTGGAAACAAGAGGGGTCCACTAAAAAGCAATGCTTGTACAATTGTGGACCCCTCAAATAATAGTTAGGTATATTGTACATTTAAATTAACACATTCTAGACTACAACAACATAATCAAATATAGAGAGGAAAAAAGGGGAAAAGGGGATGCCAACAAAGACCAACATGGAACAAGAGAGAACTTTACATGACACACAATAGGAGAAGACGCACACAATACAAACAATTAGACACTGCCAAAAGGAAGTGAGAGATCGGAGGTACAAATGTATGTAAAGGATAAGCTGCAAAGGATAAGCTGCAAGAGGGGTTCAAGTGAAAATAAGGAAAAAGACTTGCGCATAATAGAAAGGAACAATGCATGAGAAGGCACAATATATATTATCAGATTACATTTTGAGTCCGCGAGTACAGAATAAAGAATGACCTTGTATAGGAAGACGTAAGCACGGGATAAGAGTAAATGGGAGATATAATTCAATAATGTTTATAAGATTGTAATAAAAACAATTTAAATTTTTTCTTAAAAATATTAATCGATGGAGCATTTTTTATTTCACTACTTAAAGAATTCCATAATTTAGGACCTTCATATATAAATGTATTTTGAGCAAGTAGGGTCCGCAAGAGAGGTAAATGAAATTCTTCAGAATGTCTAGTTGGATAATTATGAACTGAGCTATTTTTAACAAACATTTCTTGAAAAACAGATGGTAGCATGTTATTATTATAATTATACATAAATTGACCGAGTTGAAATAAATATAGGTCTTTTACCTTCAGTATCTTATTTTCAAAAAATAAAGAGTCTGTATGGGAGCGAAATGGGGAATTACAAATAATACGAATAACCTTCTTTTGTAATAACAACACTTTAACTAATAAAGTTTCATGTGTGTTTCCCCAAACTAAAAGACCATAATTTAAGTATGGGAGTATCAAAGAACTATAAAGCATAATTAGTGAATTAAAAGGAAGACATGTTTTTACTTTATTAATAATACCAATATTACGAGAAATAATTTTACAAATATTATTAATATGATGTTTCCAAGAAAGGTTACTATCAACCGTTACACCCAGAAATTTAATGAATGAAACACGCTCCAATGGGGAGTTTTCAAAAACTATGTTAGCCGGTAACGAATCTATAGATTTACTAAACAACATATATTTCGTTTTCTGGAGATTCAATGACAATTTGTTCGCTCTAATCCATGATAAAATATGACTCAATTCAATATTAATAATTTCAACTAATCTATGAGAATCCGTGTGGGAAAAAAACAAATTTGTATCATCAGCGAAAAGTACGAATGACAAAATTTCGGACGATCGACAGAAGTCATTAATATATAAAATAAATAAAAGTGGGCCTAATATACTACCTTGTGGAACACCACAATTTATATTACAGGGAGCTGAAGAGTTATCATTTAAAAATACATACTGCCTTCTGTCTGAAAGATAGCTCCTGAACCACTCCAAGGCCAACCCACGTACACCATAATGTGAAAGTTTATAAAGTAAAATATCGTGGTTAATTGTGTCGAAGGCCTTGGAGAAGTCCAGGAAAATACCTATCGTATGAGACGATTTGTCGATTGCATGAGCTACCTTCTCAATAAAGGACAATAATGCGTGTACAGTATTGTGTTTTTCCCTAAAACCAAATTGGAGACTAGAAAAAATATTGTTATTTTTTAAAAAGGATACTGTCCGAGAATAGATTATCTTTTCTAAAATTTTTGAAAAAGAGGATAATAAAGAAATCGGTCGATAATTATTTACATCTAATTTATCGCCCTTTTTAAACAGAGGAATTACCTTGGCAATTTTCATAGAGTTTGGTACCTGGCCATATAATAAAGACAAATTAAAAATATGAACGAGAGGATCCACAACAGAAGATATAATGCCCTTTAAAATAAAATTATTAATTTCATCATGGCCAGAACTTTTCTTAGAATTAAGTTTCGAAACAATATCTAAAATTTCATATCTGTGAGTAGGAACAAAAAATATAGAGTTTGAATTGGGCTGGCCCAAAAAATCAACAAAATGCTTATTTGATGGGGGAATATTAACAGCAAGATTTTCACCAATCGAAGAAAAGTAATTATTTAAAATATTTACTATATCCCTAGGATCCTCAACAATCTCATTATTAAACTTAATTTTTGTTATGTCAGATTTATTTTTAGTAACATTCATTGCCTGTTTAATCATTTTCCAAGTATTTTTCATATCATGTTTATACAACGCCAACATATTTTCAAAATATCTTTTCTTTACCAAACGAATAATGTTAGTCAAAATATTTTTATAAGATGTATATTTAATTTTTAACCTTTCTGTGCCATCTAATTTATATTTATAAAAAAGATTATTTTTCCTATTTATAGAACGTAATATCGATTTAGTGATCCAAGGAAGCCTTGGTGTTTTTTTATAATCATTAAGTTTAACTTTTTGTTTAGGAATACAAGTATCTAATTGATCATTCAAAATATCACAAAAATTATCGTAAGAAGAATTTACTTCATCTACACCATAAACAGGAGACCAATCTACATGTTCAAGACTAGAAGCAAGACTAGCTAATTTTTCATTATTGACTTTTCGTCTAAATAAACGTGGGTCATTATTATTAATTGATTGAGATAAAGTATAATGTGTCACAATAGGATAATGGTCAGTTATGTCTGAAAGAACAATATAAGAATCAGGGTGGGGGATGACATTTGAAAAAATGTTATCTATTAAGGAGGAAGAGGAGTTTGTCACACGAGTGGGCTTAGAAATAAGAGGTAAAAAAGATGCAGAGAGGAGGGTCTCGAGAAATTCTTGGGACACATTATTATGTTCATGATTTAATAAATTTATATTAAAGTCCCCCATCAAAAAAACATCCTTATTTATAAACACTGGACTTCGCAATAAGTCGGATAATTGCGTCAAAAATTCTCTAGGGTTACAATTGGGGGGTCGATAAGTAACTCCGACAATAATATTTTTACCTCCAGGATTCATAATTTCAATAAAAAGAGTCTCAAGAACATTATTAATTATTGATATATTATCATGCAAAACATAATTCAAAGATTTAAGCACATATAAGGCGACGCCACCGCCGACTCTCCCTTGCCTATTTTTAAAGACAAAATCATATTCATCAATTAGAAAGGGTAAGTTAGAATCATGAGATAGCCAAGTTTCAGTTAGTCCAATTAAAGAAAGCTGTTTATTGGAAGGGGTATCTAAAAATGATTGCAATTCATCAAAATGTTTATTCAAACTTCGTATATTTAAATGCAATAAAGAGAATGTATCATTATTAAAATCTTTAATAATATTATGAAACTGTGTATTTGTTATATACTTTGTAAAAGAATATTGAGCTGGATCATCGTGATCTAAATTCAAGTTCAACTCTTCAGAAGACGAGTTTATATGTTCAATAACAGTTTCATCAAAGGTTCCTGTATGATTAACAAAAAATTGATTGTTAGCTTGAATGGGTCTTAATACATCAAAAAGGTCATTGTCGCTCACAGACTCAAAAGGTAAGTGGTGATCTAAATTAGCCATCATAACTGTACAAAAACAAAATCTGAGTAACCAAAACCAAATAGCATATCATAATCAATATACAGTTTGCAGCGCTTGAACAATGACTTAAAAGAAGAAAAAAAATCGGTGCAGAAATAGAGCTCAAGAAAGGATAACGAAAACCACCACTTGCAGTTGGTAAGAAGAGAGACACAAAAACACGAATACAAAATAGACATGAACACACATTGGGACACTGTTGGCATGAAAAAACGAGCGAGAGGAAACAATATAATAACGGTGCAGTGTGCTAATAGCGAGGCACCCATTGAAGATATATAATTGTTGAAGGAAAATCGTAGCTAAAAAGATGAAATATTGCGCGAAAATACAAAATCAAATTGTAAGTAATTTAAGTATAATGGCAAAATAACATAATACTAATAATTCAAAACCAAACGAATATATCGTAACTATAATATAATATGCGATAACAATTTTCAAAAGCATCAATAATTTCAAATTAAGGACGACCCATAGAAAGAACTGACCTAATTTCAACAAAAGTAAAATAATGGAGACGTCGCTAATCGTTTCATGAAAGGAATTGCCTTTTCAAAACAACTTAAAGAGTAACATACATCAATGCAAAGGAATATACAATAGATTGCGGTAAGTGCGAAATCGGGTCAATCTATTTACCAAATAGAGTACAAAGTTACAAACAATACAGCAACGAAGTGTGGTGACACAGCTCATCTTTGCCACAGGCAGCTTGATTCAAGGAACAAAAAACAAAAAACAAAAAAAAGTCGGACAAGCATAATACGTGTGATTGATCGATTGCCACGACAACATCCAGCTTATCTCAAACCAAAAGTCGGTGTTTTAAAATCATTACTGCCTAAGGCAAAACGAGTGTGACGACATCACCTGGCACTCTGCGCTCAAATAAATGAGCGGGAAACAAAAAGAAGGCATTATTTAACCAAAATAATTGGCATATGACTATTTTATATGTATATCGAAATTCGAACAAAATATCCCAAGAATATTGCATGGAATAAAACAACTAGTATATACATTACAACTGCCTTGTATCAATAAAGTAATTTAAAAAAATGATTATTATTGAAAGTAATTATATGAAATTGCAATTAATCATAAACATTAGATAAATGCAGCAGCATAAACGACATCAAACGAATCAGTCGTGTATTAAATTCAAGGTATAAGGTAAATGTAAGGTTTTCAAAAGTGTAAACATTGCACGATGAAAGAGAACCCGTCACGAGAACCGACCTGGTTTCTGTGATACTCCATGAATGGAGCTCTTTTGGATGCTTAAAATAAATAAATCTAAACAATTTTGATTCAAAATGAATCAAAATTTAGAATATCATAATCTATAAATATATACGTATCAAAATGAGTGCGAAACCAGGTTGCTCCTCGTGAAAGGTCGTGACCACTGCATAGAAAGACGACTAAATACAAGTCAATAGGGCATTATGCAAAATAACAGAGCAACAGCATTTGGCGTCACACTCTTCGTCGCCATGGAAAGCTGGACCCAGACAATGTCAGGCAAGCAGGAATGTGTTAATAAATCGCATGCTAAGAAGGCAATCAGCCATTATATCCTAATAAAAGGGCTCAAAACAAAACAAAAACAAGATATTCAGAATGTTATCCAGGCATACGGAGAAAGTGTGACGCCATTGTTTCGGTACTCGGCATGTAAAAATACATGGGGAAAAAAAAATAAAATACACATCAGCAAATAATAAAGTTTGTATTCAATGATTTAAGTATAGAATGAATGAATAGATATGCCTGCAGTTCAAAGAATTATTGGAATAAGAAGACTAATGAGGTTATAAGATGCATGGAAGTGCTTGGACTAAAGATACATTATAGATCGATAAAGTGATTCAAATAAATAAATATGACATATAAGCAAAAGGATAGGGCTAATTACAAATTAAAGAGAATATGTCACGACATAATACCAAATGAATCGGGAAGAATTTATATTTTTATACATACTATTAAACATAATCATAACAAAAAATATACTTGTGCATTATTTTACTGCTTGATCAAAAATAAAACAAAACCAACACATACTTAATACTAATAACGTAAGACTGTCTGCGTGCTGGAATTTTTCTCCAGAGTCCATTTAGTAACTTAATTAATTCCAAATAATCTTGTTGAATGTTCTATTATTCACAGAGTTCAAATTTAACAAATATAAACAAAATAAGTTTTGGAAAAGGTGGATATCAATTAATTTGCATAAAATGTAAAATTGTCTTTGATAGTAGACAATTAATAGTTATAATCAAAATAATGCTAAATAGCGATCCAGTTTATAGGAGTCAAAAGTCAATTTAAATGAATATAAATATTGTCTTTAGTGATCGACAATTACAGTTTTGTTCAAAAGGCGATCCAGTTTATACGAGGAGTCAAAAGTTGAATAAGATGAATATAGATAAAGTAAAAGTAAATTACTTATCCTAGTTGGTGGTTGGCCCAGGCTGTTTTAGGTGCTCCAATTTCTGTAGGTCGACGAGTTTGCAGGTACAACTTAGTCCCATTGATGCGAATTCTGGTGAGCAGCTTGTTTTCCTTGCGAATCTTGTAGGCAAGTGTGGCTAGCCGTCCGCGTTCGCGCTTCATCTCCGGCGGGAGATCTGACCGAAGTGTGACTCGAGCAAAGCGATCTGGAGGTTGACCGGGTAGATGCGCGGGTTGAGCGGCTGACTGCGAAGCTTGTAGAGGCTGGGTGTTGGGGCCAGGAAAGGTCTGTTGACTGGAGGGCGGGGGGCGACGTCGACGTTCAAAGGCTTTGAGAAGGTGGTCGCGGTCCGACATCTTGACGAAACGAACAATGATGGGACGGGGAGCGGTACCTTCACTTGCATGTCGGGGGGCCGGGAGTCGATGAGCGTTGACGAGTTGAACTTTAGCGGCCTCAGCTGGCGTAATATGTAGAAAGTGGCAGATAACATCGTTGATGGTCGTGTATATGTTTTCGTTATTAACTTCACTCACGCCGTAAACCAAAAGGTTTTGCTTCCTATTGTGAAGCTCGAGAAGGGTCATTTTCTCTTCAAATGCTTTCTTTGTAGCGTCCAACTCCTCTCTTACTTTGGGTATGCTTTCTTTTTCGATACATTGGATTTTGTCTCCGTTGAAGCTGACACTTGTTTCCAAATCATGCACTGCACTCCTCATTTCTGCTAAAAACACTATACCGCCTATATTTCGAAGAACCACAAATATTTGTTCATCTTGATTACATACACGCCCTCAAAATATTCAAAGTTTTATTGCATATTGTCACAGGCTCTTTTTGCATTTGTAGTAACATTATGGCTTAACATGTATTCTTTTGCATATTTTTGGGTTCAATGTCCGTTCGTTTCCTTTTCTTATATTAAAGTGAGGCCTGTAAAGTGTCTAACTCCACGAAAATTACTTGGAGCTTCCTCGTTTCTCTTCTACCGTGTTGTTTAGCTTATGGTAAGAGAAGAATAAAATAAGGTTAGATTTTTTTTCAAATGCCCCTTTAGTATGACGATATCTATCATTCAGCTCAAAAGCGTTAACAAACGGTCATAAACCTCATAAACGTCCGTTGTAAAAAGCTGACGCATATTTTTGCTTTTTTAACCAGGAGAGCGGTGTTCTTTTTCAATAAAACTTTCACACATCATTCGGACATAATTATCTTACAATGATTTTGGTACAGGATTGAAGTCTCAAATGTCATTTTGGGCAAATCTGACACTTTACAGGCCTCACTTTAATGTTTTAGTAGGTCCCTAAACTAAATTAGCATATTTTATAGCTTGTCATTTTCTGCCATGGGACGCGTATCTCATTCTCAATGTATCCCAATATCTTAGTCTTGACGATACCCATGCCTCACCATGCTTACAGAAGGGATTTGAATGAAATGCTCGCATTACTGTGAACACCGACATACCTCTTGCCATCAATGGACGCCGCAGCCATCTTGCTAATCTTGCATGCAGGAAAGATGAGGGAACGGAGCAGGTTGTCAACCAGGATCAGGTTTACGAAATCAAGATCATCCTGCAGTGGAAATGGAAAGGAACAACGTTATGGACATAATACAACGAATACAACATAAATCACAAATTAATTTCAATTCACATATCCTTTTTTTGATTATACGTGTGCATGTTAAATTAGGAGTCATGAACAAAAAAAACACACTCACACAAATGTCATGATTGCAACCCAATACATTCATTTGTTATATCAGCTTGATTTTCATAGGGACGATCTTATCCTAGTCTCACCGCCAAACCGAACACAAACCGACAACAGGCCGAACAATTCGGGGACGTTCGGGTGCTGTAAGTTTGGTGTTGGTCTTGTATCAGAATTGTCAGTCTCTTGTCGGTGTCCAGTTCGGACTCCGAATTCGTCGGTTAATTCGATTTAAATTCGCGCGAATGATTGGGGGGGGGGGGGGGGGCACTTATTTGGTATTATTTGATTGGTCTACAATCCATCTGGTCTACAACCCATCAGGTCTACAACCAATTTGGTCTACAGTCCATTTGGTCTACCATACATCTTGTAAATAAGCCATTTTCGTCTCCTATTAATCTGGTATATTTGGTCTACAATCCATTTACAAGCCGATGTGTCATATTCTACCATACATTTCTAATTATGAAAGGCAAGTCCTATGATGATTGGTCACTTTTCCTCTCCAAGACTTATGTCCAATAAGTAATCGTTATCATGGTTATGGCACATGTATCAGAGTTGACTGTACATATTCCAACGATAATTGGCACAGAGACTTCTCAAAACAGATCTACGCCACTGGTTGTGACGTAGGCAGTCCGTTGTCTACATTATAGCCCACGTGTTTTAACCAATGGTTTTAACTGACCAGTTGGCATGGGTGTGGCGAGATGCGGTCAAACGTGTAATGTCTGAACCAGCTTTGATTTGGCTTTGTCCCATGCATACTAGGGTCCCATCATTATGTAATAACGTTCTCTCATTTTGAAAGGATGTGCAGTAAAGCATTACAAGAAATTAAAGTACGGATTGAGATGGCAGCCCCCTCTAAGTACACTGTTGGTCATAATGTTGGAATTTTTTTTTTTTTTAGATCCAACTTTTTTTTTTTTCCCTGTTTTTTGCGCCGAATGAATCATTTTAGACTAAAAATAATCATTACACTTTGTTTCTAAACTACCAATGTACAATACATGGTAGCATGAATTTGCATTAATTAATGAATTCTTTTGTTTTGAGCTTTGAAAGGCAGGACCTTTGATGATTGGCCCCTTTCCTTCTCCAAAGCGTATGTCCAACGAGTCATCGTTATGGGTCATTTCTCAAAGTTGGTCGTGATATTTTCAACCAAAATTGGCACAGAGGCTCTCGAGGCCATACCCGGTCCAATGCCATTGGCTACCCGCCGAACGATGCTTGTGCTCCACCAGGAAGGGGTGTCAACAAGCAATGTCCACTATTTCGTTGGACCATCGCATGTTAATGTCTGTTAAGTCCTCAGATGTTATCGAGAGAAGGGTCAATTAAAGCCAAGATTATCTCTAGGACGTCTACGATTGACCACCAGGATAGATTATCGCAAATTGCTTACCCTGTGCCGTAGAAACCGGAAATGCCAAAAAGGAGCCTTCGCCAACTATGAAGAAAACACTATGGAATCAACGCCTTCCGCCAAACTGTACATCAGCAATCCCTCTAACATGGTCACATAGCAAGACAAACTACCAAGTGTCCACCCAATACCATGTAACCGAGATTTACCGGACGTCCCTGGACTAGGGAGCCCAGAAGATTTCCGCCTGGACACTAGAGATATGTCATCTTAATGGGTACGAGCCATAACATCCTTGACCGAACAGATGGAAGACAAATGGTTCGCCGATTAAGTGGCGAGAAGTTCCAAGTTGTCTGCATTCACTAAACGACTTGAGTTTGTGACGTCCCAACAGTGGTATGGCTCGTACCCATTAAGATGACATATCTCTAGTGTCCAGGCGGAAATCTTCTGGGCTCCCTAGTCCAGGGACGTCCGGTAAATCTCGGTTACATGGTATTGGGTGGACACTTGGTAGTTTGTCTTGCTATGTGACCATGTTAGAGGGATTGCTGATGTACAGTTTGGCGGAAGGCGTTGATTCCATAGTGTTTTCTTCATAGTCGGCGAAGGCTCCTTTTTGGCATTTCCGGTTTCTACGGCACAGGTTAAGCAATTTGCGATAATCTATCCTGGTGGTCAATCGTAGACGTCCTAGATATAATCTTGGCTTTAATTGACCCTTCTCTCGATGACATCTGAGGACTTTACAGACCTTAACCTGCGATGGTCCAACGAAATAGTGGACATTGCTTGTTGACACCCCTTCCTGGTGGAGCACAAGCATCGTTCGGCGGGTAGCCAATGACATTGGACCGGGTATGGCCTCGAGAGCCTCTGTGCCAATTTTGGTTGAACATCTCACGGCCAACTTTGAGAAATGACCCATAACGATGACTCGTTGGACATACGCTTTGGAGAAGGAAAGGGGCCAATCATCAAAGGTCCTGCCTTTCAAAGCTCAAAACAAAAGAATTCATTAATTAATGCAAATTCATGCTACCATGTATTGTACATTGGTAGTTTAGAAACAAAATGTAATGATTATTTTTAGTCTAAAATGATTCATTCGGCGCAAAAAACAGGGGGAAAATAAAGTTGGATCTAAAAAAAAAAAATATTCCAACATTGTGACCAACAGTGTATATAAGAATATAAAAATATTCATAATTGGAGCGTAAACAAATTCGACATGGTTGATTTGTTTTGGTCTTTTGTTGCACTACTCTAAGAAGGAGACAAATTCTGAGGGATAATTGCCTTGACTTAATTAACACTCCTGAAGGAAGGGGAACTAAAGCGATCGATTTATCCTAAAAATGAATCAAAAACCGCCCGACATAAATGACTTATATACTTTACTTTAAAACCTTTCTATCGCCATGTAGACAGGATTCTTGTCGAATGTATCGCTTTTTATCCCTGCATAGCGGCCCGTGTGAGAAGTTAGGGATCAACACACTGTCGTCATGGTCGTTGTTACTCAACAAGATTGATCTCAGGCTCTGACCAAAGAGTGGGACGAGCAGCCCTTTGACAGCGTCAACAAGCTCGATGATTCACAAAGATCCTAATTTGAACTAAACTCTAAGTTGGACTTAAAATGTATCGAAAGCTGTTAGTTTCTTTGACAAATTGTTGAAACAGTTCATGTATATGGTATGAAATTTTGATTCTAATCACAATCATATTTTCTATCATCAAGGAGATTTCATGCTCTTGACATTAAATTTAAGAAATTATAAAATTCTGGCATTCTCGCTTTTGAATATATTTTAATCCCAGGCTACAAATGGCTTTCCATAATAGTTAGGTCCAGCTTAGAGTTACGTTCAACTTATAATCTTTGTGAAACAACCCCTGGTGTTTTGCCCCCTTCTTTGTTTTACCCTCACTATACACACTTTGCGATGTACAAATTGTGATATGATTTTAAGAACTTGATGAATAAAGTATTTTGGTCATATACACCACACATATCATGCATAAATCACAGTGACGCATTTAACTTCGTATAAAGTTGCATTTAACTTCGACTCAGTATGGCAAGAAGGACTATGGAAAGCAATGGAATTTTGTGGATACTCTTCCAAATACATATAGCCTCCTTCAAGCGCTATCCAAACAATCCAACAGTGCTGTACGAGTGAATGGCGAATTAACAGATTGGTTCCAATCATCAGTAGGGGTACGGCAAGGTTGTGTACTATCCCCTCAACTTTTCAATATCCTTCTAGAAGTTGTGATGCTCTATTCTACCTATGACACGACGATCGGAGTAGAGATCCAGGGACACAGAATCAACAATTTAAGATTTGCAGACGATATCGTCTTGCTTGCAGACACTGAGAGAAATCTACAAGCTCTAGTAGATGAAGTCAACAGAAATAGCTCAAACTTTGGCCTGAAACTCAACATCAACAAAACTGAAGTGCAAGTAATTAGCAAGCAACCACATCTTATTGACATCAGTATAAATGGAGAGAAACAAGCCGAGAAGTTCACCTACTTGGGAGGGACAATCTCACAAACAGGATCATGTTTAGAAGAGGTTCAAAACCGCATTGGAAAGGCAATTGGAGCATTCCAGGCCCTTAACCAAATCTGGTCATCAAAGGACATACGCTGCACAACGAAAGTAGAACTTTATAAAGTACTTGTACTATCCTTCCTCCTCTACGGTCCTGAAACCTGGACCCTCAAAATGATTGATGCCAATAGACTACATAAGTTTGAGCTGACATGCCTCAGGAGAATCATGGGAGTAACTAGACTTGACAGGCTCAGGAACACATTCATTCGGAACAACCTAAATATGCAGGTGTATAGCCTACTTTGTATTTGCTACAGTATGCAATGTGTGGCATATGAGGACAAGCAAAAATAAACAAATATAAACAAGATAAATATGCAATCTAAACTCACCTTCATTGATGTAAATCCATAGCTGAATAATCACTTAATCCATTGCTGGTATTATTTTGAGTTTTGGTCCACTTTTCAACAGAAATCAGGTTATTTCTCTACTAATCAACTGTAGTGCCATGGGACATGGGTCACAGTCAGCTGAGTGTATGTGAATGACTGTACTATACTTACAGTACAGTATATTAAAGTGGCCAAGCGAGGGCACTATGAATACTACATTGATCTATGTATTGTGTGTATGTATGAGTGTTTGTGTGTACAGTATATTGCTGACAGGTAGTGCAACTGTAGGCATGAAGTTGGGATCGTTTTTCCTCTATTCTTTTTGGATTTCTACTCTGGATTTTAATTTTCTACCAAGAGGTATGACTTCTTTTTAGATATTCATTACAGTAAAGACTAATTCTAATGATATAAAGCACTAATTGTCTGTATTTTGATAGCTTTCTAGTCTAGCATATCAGTATTGATTTTTCACCTACCTGAAATACTGCATACAAGTGCAAGGGGCTTATACAGTAAGCCCCTTGACTTGCAGGGGTGCTAAATATGGAAGAAACAATCAACGATAAAGTCACTACCAAAATATTGAGATACTTTGGACATGTCAATCGAATGAACCCCCAAAGATATCCACAAAATACTCCTCAACGGTAGAATACATGGGAAACGACCACCGACCAAGAGGAAGACCAGCCAAAAAGTGGACAGATCGTGTAAAAGAGGACTGTGCTACTAGACGCATAAATTATCTAACTCAAGCCAAAAGATTGACCGAAGCAGAAAGATGTGGCAAGCCATTGTGAAACAGAAGCCACCACACATCCAGGCGATGGTGTGGACGGCATATTAAGTCGAGTAAGTCAAAGTTGTAAAAATAATTGATTCCAACTGTATGGGCAACAGTGTACGTCGAATAATCATCTAACAACTCCTGGCGCTTAGTCATGTTGTCATTATAGTGCATTTCTCTATAATTATATAGGCATGTATAAATGTTTCTAAAACACAATTATATATAAGATGATAACATGTATTTATAGAGCGCAAATTGCAATAAGCCTCTAAGCACTATTATTATTACCCGGTCAACGGATACACACTTCAATCATTCCTGCACACAAAATGCACGATTTCCACTCGCTGGGAAGTATTGCAGCCAGTCGCTTGTCAGGCCCACATAGTGCTAAGGAACCACGTTCCCATCCTTCCGGGTACCCAATAATACACCTGGGTAGAGAGCAGCAATAATGGATACATTGTCTTGCTGAAGGCCAAACGTAACAAACAATACACTGGATTCGAACTCGGGATCCCAGTCATTGGAGAGCGCGCGCTCTACCAATCTTGCTTCACTACGTCCACAATATTATAATTACGATAATAATATTCATACGAATGCATTTTTATCAAAAACACATTATGAAATGTATATCGAACGTTTATGTTTGAAACATGAACACAAAGCAACGTAATTGATATAGACATACCACATTCTAAACATTTGCCAATCCAACTTGTTTCCTCATGTTGGAAATAGTTAATAAATTATGTGAACCTCATGTAAATCGTGATTATATAGACCACAGTCCGTCAGTGGAGGGCCCACGGCCGGCGTCGATCTGTCATTGATACACATTGATCAGGGGGGATGATCCATTCATCCATACCCCCCTGATGAATGGGTATTACGTAAGTATCGACGCCCATGAATGGAGCGATGTACCGGCGGCAATGCATTAGGTGTAGTCTAACGATCGAGAACGCGATTAGAAGCCTTTTTGTCACGACACACGTGACATGTTTATGACAGGCCATTCATGTATTAAATGAACGTGATATTACAATATGAAATGTAGTCATGTTAAAGGGACAGTTCCTCTTTGACAAAACGTCTGAACAGTTTCCAGTTGACGGATGGGGATGAATGAAACACACACACAAAAAATCAGATCGAACAGCCCTATAATTTGGATTCTATGAATGAAAAACGAATGCGTCCCTCCATCAGACTATATATCGGTCAATAAAAGAGTTTTACAACTATACAGAGTGTCCCAGAAAGGTTGCAACACTTACGATCGTTAATTTCTTCGACACCATAGACCAAATGTCATTATTTTTTATTTCATTGGATAGAACATTCTTTTTCCAACAAAATGATACCATGAACATGGATTTTGGGTAAGGCGTTTGGATGCCAGGGCCATTTTTCTGAGGCAATGTCGTTTCCAAAATTTGCTACTTTTTCGTCTCCAGCGATCCGCTGAGCACTGAAGCATTCTCTCCTCACGGCCTGCCATACAATTCGCTGGACAAAAGAACCGCATGGCTGCCCTCCCTTTTATAAGGAACACAATGAGCCGTACTATTCTAATTATCACTTTTATCCTGAGCTGCGTGCGATCGCGAGCGGCCCAGTACACCTGATGTGTATTAGCAATTCATATGATGTTCAGCTTAAATTGGCATATTGCCCCTTGGCATAGGGCCCCTTTCCCAACTCATAATCACTTGTTTCAATTATCTATTGGGTGATTTCAAGTATGGTGTTTAAGGCCGGTGTTAGTGTTTATTACACACAAACACCAGTTTGATAAACACTAACACCAGCCCTAAACACCATACTTGAAATCACCCATTGTCGAGTGTCAATCATGCCTTTCCCTCACCAAGCACCGTCTTCCGCCACCCCCCCCCCCCCCCCCCGCCAAACTATTCCACTGTTGAACAGCGCGAAGTTGCGATTCGATTACCCTGTACGTACGGCTCATTGTCCCCCCAATATTTCAGGCGGGGGGGGATGGCCTGTATTATCATCCCCCCCCCCCCCCTCCCCCAATATTTGGGGTTCCAAAATATATAATAACATTATAATTAAGAAGCATAGCCCCCTCTCATGAATGGAAGTTGTTACTATTGTCTTCTTTAAACCACTTTTTGATATGCTAAACTGCCCAAATCCAAAATTTTCCGGGGCTGCGCCCCTGGAACCCCCATTAAGGTTATTTCACCCAGTCCCAGCCCTGTACTCATTAAATAGTTTTTATTCAGGACTTCTCTCTTGGCAAACTTTCAGGCGATCCTGGCCCACTGTGCGTTTGCGCTTCGCTCACTAAAATTGAGCTAACTATTCAATAGATAATTGTATTTCTGGATATTACAAATCCCAAAGCTTCCGGGGGCTTCGCCCCCTGGACCCCCAATAAGCCATAAGCCATAAAAACCCGGGCACGCTGCTGGGTTGTCGCTTCGCTCCCTCGCCAGAGATGGTCAAAATGACGAATCATCCCCCCAATGGCGAGAAGAAATCGACGCCCTTGCCGTCCGTCCACAGTTTTCAAAATGCTGCTTCTTCGTTATTTTTCAACCGATTTTGATTCTGATTGTTTCATAAGATAGGGCTAGGAGGGGGATTTAAAACTTCTACACAGAATCGTGAAATTCATTATCTATGGTAATTTATGCAAATTTATTCGAAATCACAAAAAATGCTTCTTCTCCTTCATTTCTCTACCGATTTTGATTTGGTTTGCTTTATCTGGTAGAGCTAACTTTGGTACACTAAACTTCTACACAGAATTTTGAAATTTTTCGCTATTAATTAATTATGGTAATTTATGCAAATTTATTCAAAAAATAACAAAAATTGCTTCTTCTCCCTCATTTCTTGACCGATTTTCATTCTGTTTGGTTTATCTAATAGGGCTAGGTTTCATAAGATAGGGCTAGGAGGGGGATTTAAAACTTCTACACAGAATCATGAAATTCATTATCTATGGTAATTTATGCAAATTTATTCGAAATCACAAAAAATACTTCTTCTCCTTCATTTCTCGACCGATTTTCAAATTTGTTTTATTTCATCTTTCTCAGAACATAATATAACAAAATATTGATTTTCAATTTAGTACATAATATAACGAAAATATTGATTTACAATTCAATACATAATATAATGGAACAAAATGAGCTTATACAGCAATATACTATATTATACAATAACGTAATCCATTTTAAGCAAACAAAATAAACAATCCTTTTTCTTCTTTTTTCTTCTTTTTTGTTATATCATGGACTGAAAAAAATGGAGGGATCCACTGAAAAGCATTGCTTGTAAATTGTGGACCCCTCAAAAAAAAAAAAAAAAAAATCAAGCACAACTGGCAATTACAATAATACATATAGAAAAGAAAGCAAAAATGACATACACAAATGAGGTGCAAGCTCATTAAAAAAAGTAGTTTTATAAAAATTCTGTTATGGAAGCCTACGAAGAATCAGAACAAAGAAAAGACAACACACAAGACTACATAAAAGACACACGCATACGTATACCACATGCTCTAACATAGAATACATAAATAGGAATAAGAGTGAAGAAAAGCAAAGAAGACAAATAAGGACAAATAGGACCGGGACTATGTAAGGCCAACTGTTATGCTGCTGGATGATTAGACTTGGCTACAAGGTAAAATATAAAAAAAGAAAAAAAGAAAAAATATAAATGAATATTCCGAGTGCAAGGATGATGACTAATTCATTTGTAGCAAATGAATAAAGAAAAGTAAATAAAGAAAAGTCAATACATCAATTTACCTGCGTATTATAAGAATTTAAGAGAAACAATTTTAGTCTGCTTTTGAATGAGTTCAAAGATAATGCACTTTTAATATCATCATTTAAAGAATTCCAAAATTGTGGACCATTGTACATTAAAGTGTTTTGGGCAAATAATGTGCGCAATAAAGGAAGATGAAACTCATACGATCGCCGTGTAGGATAATTATGAAAAGATTGATTTTTTGGAAACATATTATCAAAAATATGAGGCAGTGTATTGTTATTGTAATTGTACATAAATTGACCGAGCTGAAGTGAATAAAGGTCTTGTACTTTCAATATTTTATTTTCAAAGAATAAGGAATCTGTATGAGAACGTATGGCAGAGTTACATATAATGCGAAGTGACTTTTTTTGTAATAATAATATTCGGTGTAATAATGTTTGATGAGCATTGCCCCAAGCCAGAATGCCATAATTCAAATATGGTAAAATTAAAGATGAATAAATCATAAGCAGACTAGGTAACGGAAGATAATGTTTTAATTTATTAATTATGCCTATATTGCGCGAAATAGTTATACATATATTATCTATGTGATGTTTCCAAGAAAGCTTATTATCAACTGTTAGACCAAGAAATTTAATTTGAGTAACATTTTCAAGAGGAATGCCATCAAAAATAATATGTATTGGTAGTGTATCTAGTGTGTTACTAAAAAGCATGTATTTTGTTTTCTGAAAGTTAAGAGATAATTTATTGGATCGTATCCATTGTGTTACTTTTGTAAGTTCAGAGTTTATTGTATGTACAAGAGTATGTGAATCTTTATGGGAAAAAAATAAATTTGAGTCATCTGCGAAAAGAATAAATGTGAGGACATCAGATGATCTACAAAAATCGTTTATGTATACTAAAAACAAAAGTGGACCTAGAAGACTGCCCTGAGGTACACCACAACGGATGTCTTGCAAATTAGAATTATGATCATTCAAAAAAACGTATTGTTTTCTATCGGTTAAGTAGTTCCTGAACCACTCCAAGGCCTTTCCTCGTATTCCATAATGAGATAATTTGTAAAGTAAAATGTCATGATTAACAGTATCGAAGGCCTTGGAATAGTCCAGGAAGATACCAACTAAATGAGAACAATTATCAATGGCATGTGCCACTTTATCTACAAACGTAAGCAAGGCATGAATAGTACTATGTTTTTCTCGAAACCCAAACTGGGAATTTGTAAAAATATTATGTAAAATTAAAAATTTGACTGTTCTAGTATAAATAATTTTTTCTAAAATTTTCGAAAAAGTAGTCAATAATGAAATGGGTCGATAATTACTAGTATCAAGTTTATCTCCTTTTTTATACAAGGGAATAACCTTTGCAATTTTCATGTGATCAGGAAATTGTCCACTTGTTAAGGACACATTAAAAACATGTACTAGAGGATCAACAATTGAAGGTATAACACCCTTTACAATTATATTATTAATCTCGTCATGACCTGAACTTGTTTTATTTTTTAGTACAGATACAATATCAATCACCTCCTCTCTAACTACTGGAACCAAAAATATGGAATTTGGATTACGCGGGCCCAAAAAGTCGGAAAAATGTTTATTTGCTGGAGGAATGTTTGCAGCTAGATTTTCTCCAATCAAGGAGAAATAATTATTAAAAATATCAGCTACATTATTAGGATCTTTTATAATTGTGTTATTAAATTTAATTTGTGTAATTTTGGGTTTATCATTCGATAGATTCATGGCCTGTTTAATAATATTCCATGTATTTTTAATATCATGCTTATATAGTGCAAGCTGGTTAGCATAATATTGTTTTTTTTCCAGGCGTAATATTCTCGTCAATGTATTTTTATAAGTAGTATACTTAATTTTAGAATGATCTGTCTTTTTCATCTTATATTTATAATATA
The DNA here is from genome assembly GCA_037951105.1 of Echinarachnius parma. NCBI lineage: Eukaryota > Metazoa > Echinodermata > Echinoidea > Clypeasteroida > Echinarachniidae > Echinarachnius > Echinarachnius parma. The sequence goes on from JBAMJV010013024.1 coordinate 23,037, forward strand.
AATTATTTTTCCTATTAATGGAACGTAAAATGGATTTTGAAATCCAAGGAAGTCTGGGGGTTGTTTTTAATACTTAGCATATTTATCTTTACGTTTAGGTATATTATCTTCTAACTGTTTATTAAATATGTTTATAAAATTATTATGCGAAACATTAACATCATCAGTTTCATACACAGAAGACCAATCAACGGCATCTAAACTAGCTCCAAGTCTAGCAATATTTTCGGGTGTAGTTTTACGTTTAAAAGGGCGTGGAAGGCTGTTGTTAATTGAATGCTTCAAATCAAAGTGAGTCATAATAGGAAAATGGTCAGTTATATCAGAAAGCACAACAAGAGAATCTGGAGGAGGAGTAATATTACAAAAAAAGTTATCAATTAGGCTAGCGGATTGATTAGCGACACGAGTGGGTTTGGAGATGAGAGGCAAAAAGGATTCCGACAAAAAAGTTTCCAACAATTCTTGAGATGTATTACAATGATCATGTTTCAATAAATCTATATTATAATCTCCCATTATAAAAGAATCTTTATGGGCGAAAATAGGGTTACTAAGCAATTCTGCCATGTAAGTTAAAAAGTCATTAGTGTTAGAACTTGGCGGTCTATAAATGACACCTATGATTATATTTTTATTTCCAGGAATTATAATTTCAATAAAGAGGGACTCAATTATTTCATTCATACAACTAATCACATCATGAACAATGAAATCCAAATTATTTAATACATAAAAAGCAACACCGCCTCCTGTTCTATTTTGTCTATTATTTACGACTAAATTAAATCCACTTAAAGCCAAAGAATGTTTAGAATTTGGGGATAGCCAAGTCTCTGTGAGGCCTATTACTGAGAAAGACTGATTAGACGAGTTAATTAAAAGCTGTTGTAATTCATCAAAATGTTTATTTAAACTTCTTATATTCAAGTGTATTAATGAGAAAGTGTGAGTTGCAAAGTCCTTTACAATGTTTTTTAGTTGGTTTTCTGTTATGTAGCTAAATCATTATCGAATTCATACTCTAACTCTTCGGAAGATGCATTCAAATTGTTAGCAACAAAGTTATCATACGTAGTTGAAGGTGTTGATTTGGTTTGCTTTATCTGGTAGAGCTAAATTTGGTACACTAAACTTCTACACAATTTTGAGATTTTGCTCCATTGATTAATTATGGTAATTTATGCAAATTTATTCCAAAAATAATAGAAAAAATTGCTTCTTCTCCCTCATTTCTTGACCGATTTTCATTATGTGTGCTTTATCTGATAGGGCTAATTGGGGGCTTGAAAATTTGTACACACAATTTCAAAATTCATTAATTATGCAAATTTATGCTTCTTCTCCTTCATTTTTCAACCAATTTTTATTCTTTTTGTTTTATCTGATAGGTAGGAGGCTTCAAAACTTCTACACAGAATTGTATAATTTGTTAATTATTACTTTTGTTTACATTTTTTGTCTTTATCATTTTTTTTTCTTCTTAAGGAGCCCTGGAAGGGACCCAGTGGTGCAATCAGCTATAATTTGTTTTCCCTTTTTTTTTTTCTTTTCTTTTTTGTATTATTATGATTTTTTTTTTTCCCCATGTCCCTTCAGTCAAATTTATATTTTTTTCACTCTAATTTTTTTTTTTTTTTTTTTATGTTCCTTCCAGGGCATCAAATTTTTATTTTTGACCAGTTGAAAACTGTACCACATGTCCCCCCCCCCCCCCCCCCCCCCGGGATCACGACGCCATTCACTCGCCATTTTGATGTAATCACCAAACGGTATCACAACCTGAAAGCATTTCGTCTGGAAGCGTATGACGTAGCGCTCATCCGGCATCTCGCAACATCAAATATCGCAAATCAGGAAGTTTTGATAAGAAAATAAGGATAGGCTATATATTAGGTGGTAGAGAAACCTTATTTTTCACTATAGGTGCAAAGCTGGGAAATTGTAAAAGGTCACAACCGCCCAGCTACACACAATTATGTCCCTACACCCGTGGCAATATGCGACATTATCAAAATGTATAATAATCTTAAAATTTTAAAACGCAACCATTTCAGTTCTTTAATGTCGTATCCTCTGTTTCAGTTTCTTTCATTGCTAAATGTTATTATACAAGTATATAACACACGTACGCGATTTGCGGCGGGGGAGATGGCGCGGGCGGGCACCGAAATATAAAAATCAATATCAGTACCAAAGGAAAAATATCCTTGTGCATCTGAAATAAGCGATGTCAATCTTTGCTTCTATTATTAAAGACACTTCACACTTCAAACGTTACATCAGAGTAAAACATGCAACATCATTCCGAGACCCATGCATCTTCTCCTTAGGTTTTATATCAGATTCTCATGTTTGTTACCCATCTCTATTAATGTGGCATATTATCATAAATATATAAGCACACCAAAATCTGCCCTATTTCGGGATTGATTTATATTACCGGTATTATCCCACCAGCAAGTTATCATTAACGTGTTAATGCATTTATGGACGATTATGATCTGTACTGTGCCGTGCTGCATTAATTTGTAATGGTTATAGCTTCATACAACTATTACACTCTTGTTATTTGATACGGATACAAGGTCTTTTACGAGTATTATTCTTCCCGTTCTCCCGACAAGCAAAAACAAAGAAGAAATCCCCAATTGAGCAGTTCAATACAAATAATTTCACACGAAGCTATTTATAATTTTGCGTGAAATGTTGATGTGTAGGCCTAAATTATTTGAGGTGCATATTACGAAACTCTAAAAACTCCAGATGCGGGGGCTGCACCCCCCCCCCCCCCCCCCCCCAATCCCCCTCCCTCACATGACCTCGTATATATACACCTATGGGGAAATGTAAATAATGTGTCCGGTATATTCTTCTTTATTATATCAAACAGACATCTGCAGGGAGATGGGACGGACGGGTACGACCTAAAAATAGAATCAATATCTTTTCATTATTGTCCTCATTCACTACAACAAAGATTATATCATCTATCAATATACGCGAAAAGATTTCGCCGTCTTCCGACCGAGGGTTACATCATTTAGGAAGGAAGCATCAGAAGAAGAAGAAACAAATTGCTCAACGAAGTATAAGATTCACCAAAAACAATATACGCGGTCTTGATTAATAGTTAGTAAATTTAAAAGGGAACGCGTTGGTGCTGATTATGACAATGTCTAGCTCGCTTTCATCTCGTTAGTCGATGAGGGATCGGACGGTCAGACCGCATCAAACGATCACGATGGCCGCATACGGCGCGCCCCGGTTCATTCTCGCCATCGCGTGCCTATGGGCGACATCGACGATCTCGGCCCAGGCGCAGGAGATGAGCTTCGGTTCGTGCCCGCGTGTGCGCGTCGTCCACCAGTTCGATCTCCGGCGGTTCTCCGGTCGCTGGTTCGAAGCCGCCAAGTTTGAGGCAGACTTTGCGGATAAGCTGAAGGTACGTGTAATTCGTATTCGTGTTTCTGTTTTCTTTTCTATTTTGTGTCGTCCTCTGTGTTTGAATTTTGAAACTATTTTGGGTATATAGTCAAGAAGACTAAAGTGTAAGTTACACGATAAAACTCTCATTTTCGTCTTTCGACTTTTACTGTAAAATATAAACCTTTCTCAAGGTTTTAAAGCCAACACTTACGACTATCAAACACAAAAGGAGAGGAAATCTTACAAGTCAAGTGGATATATAATTGTAAGCATGTTATGTGAACATATAACTGTGTTTTGATTAGTAATTATTTTGTTTATAATGCATTTGAATATTCTTGTAAATTATGATGATTAATAAGCAATTAAAGAAACAAATTAATGTCCACTTCCCTATTAATGTTCAATGTATCCTAAGGTGATTTTGCCATTGTCTTTATTATTTGTAAAAGGGCGAGTATACATTTTGTTTTGCAATTTTGTCCTTTTCTCTAAATACATTTGTCATGTTTTCAAAACTTTGTTTTGCAATTCATTTGTTGTTCGTTTGATATAATATATCACCTTTCAAATATACTTGTTAAAGGGACGTAACATTGTCCAAATCCTCAAAACTTACTTGGAACTCCAGTCATGTGGTTCTCTCATACCTTATCATACTTCAAATTAACAGTAAAAGCACGGAACAGGTTTCGGTTTTTCAAATTTCCATTTCGTTCAAAAGATAGTTACGATTGAAGTGTTTAGATATGAATTTGTCTACGGGATAATTTCATGCCGTTTACAAAGTAAGTACAATGAGTTAGTGAATATCACTTTGCAGTTTTGCTCATATCTCAGCCGGAAAAAAAAAATCTAATTCTTGTTCTATTAACATAATTACGTGCTCTCTATATATTTGATCTATTCTATTCCACGATGTTATTTATCCGTGATTTATATATTTGTTATCTATTTTACGGAAGTATGCCACTCAAATCTTTGTTCCCGGTGGATTTCTATCAAGGTTGTTTTCCTCTTGGTATGATAAGAAGAAATTCGGTTTTCTCTGTTCTTATTATAATAAAAATGTCTTAATTTTGTGTAATTGTGCATCATACATTTTGTTTTAACCAATCTTGCATGCAGGCGTGTGTGTCGATGGATTTCTCCGAGATGCCGCGAGATGAGCGGCGACTGAGGATGATAACTACCGGTGTCAACAGGCGGAGAGGGCAGGAGGAAGATGATGAAGATGCGGAGGTCACTTTACGGGGGATGGTGGAGCTGCAGCCCCCTAGCCTAGAGGGTGGACCCGCTGGAAAGCTCCTCATGCAGTTTTCGAGAGGTGTGGCATAGCAATAAAACAGTCGCATTCATTTTGCATATTTTGTCAAAAATCAATCAAAATCACCTGGAGCTTTCACATTTTTCTTGTACCCTGTTATTTGGCTTATGGTAGCAAAAAATGAAATTGGTTTCTATTTTTATTTTCAAATGTCTCTCTTATCATAATGGAGATATTTATCAGGGGCCGCGGAAAGGTTTTGAAAGAGGGGGGGGGGGGGCTGACCACATTTTAATTGTTATAATAATTGTTATTTTATGCTTATAAATGTATTTTATTGTTTTAAGCCAAAAAAAAGTGGGGGGGTACGGTACTTTGCTTGTATATATTTATTGGCATCAGATCATCGGTTCGATATGTAACACATTTGTTAACCTCAATTTGTATTTTGTTGATAATATACACCGTTTATCAATATATTGTTGAACCTTATTCATAATATCGTAATTCCTCGGCTCTGATAATTTCATTCAGTTAGATCAGTGAGTTTATATTCTTATCGTATATAGGCATAATTAAATCGCTTTTCTATTTATTTACCCCTCCCACATTCTCTTCCACTCCGTCATCTCCCTCACCTCTCTCCCTGTCTCGTCATCATTCACCTCAATTATCTCCCTCATCTCTCTCTCTCTCCTTCTCTTGCACACCCTTTTCTTGTTAATTTCAAACTTTGATTATATAGACTTGTCATCGCTTCAGGCCAAGGTTCTCGACGTGCGTTACCACGACTACGCGTTGATCCACTCGTGCGAAGAATACTTCTACGGCGCCTTCAACATCCAGTACAACTGGATCCTGACCCGCGAGCGTCAGAAAAGTCAGGAGATCAATCGTCTGCAGAGAGTTTTCCGTCAGGAAGGCATCGCGGCCAGGGATTTCATCAAGACGAGTCAGAGAAACTGTAGGCCACCTTCTCGACCTGATTCTTCTCAAGCTCCACCACCACCACGCCCGGGAGATCATTCACAGGGTGATGAGGATGAGGAGGGGCCAACAAGGGACCCTCCGAGGTCCGATCGACCACCACCAACTGGAAGGCCCCGTCAGACGAGAGATTCCTCTGTAACGGGCAGACCACCTCCTCCGACAAGAGAACCGCCACCATCTGGAGAACCTCAGACTGGATGGCCACCAACAAGGGGACCACCTCCATCTAGAAGACCTCCACCACCATCAGGTTCACCACCAACTGGAAGGCCCCGTCCGACGAGAGATTCCTCTGTAACGGCCAGACCACCTCCTCCGACAAGAGAACCGCCACCATCTGGAGAACCTCAGACTGGATGGCCACCAACAAGGGGACCACCTCCATCTAGAAGACCTCCACCACCATCAGGTACACCACCAACTGGAAGGCCCCGTCCGACAAGAGATTCCTCTATAACTGGAAGACCATCACCCCCGACAAGAGAACCACCACCATCTGGGGAACCTCAGACCAGAAAGCCACCAGGGGGGACAAGGGAACCACCTCCATCTAGAAGACCTCCACCACCGTCAGGTACTCTACCAACCAGAGGACCACCACCACCTTCAGAAGAGCCGCATCAGACTGGCAGGCCTCCACCACCCTCTGGATCACCACATCCGTCTAGGAAACCGCCACATCATCCTACAGGAGAACCACCTCCAACAGGAAGTCCTCCTCCATCTAGAAGACCTCCACCACCATCAGGTACACCACCAACCAGAGGACCACCACCACCTTCAGGAGAGCCACATCAGACTGGCAGGCCTCCACCTCCCTCTGGATCACCACATCCATCTCAGAAACCACCACATCATCCAACAGGAAATCCTCCCCCATCTAGAAGACCTCCACCACCGTCAGGTACACCACCAATCAGGGGACCACCACCTCCTTCAGGAGAGCCTCAAACTGGTAGACCACCTCCTCCTTCTGGATTACCACACCCTTCCTGGAAACCACCACATCCAACTGGACTACCACTGCAAACAGGAAGTCCCCCTCCCTCCAAAAAACCACCCCCACCACCACCACCATCGGGTGCACCGTATACATCTAAGAATCCTCCAGCACCGACAACCGATGAATCAGCGGTAACTAGAAAGCCACCACCACCTACAGAAGGGCCACCTCCGTCTGGAGAACCGCATCAAACTGGAAGACCGCCGCCACCCAGGAATGAGTGATGACATCTTGATCACCTAAATCTAAGAGACCTCGCCTGATGACAGATAAAACCATCACAATTTTAAATAGAACTGTTATTCTATTCATTCATCCCCCCTGAACAATGGGTATTACATAAAGATCTATGCCTGTAGAACTGCTACCTACACGAACATACCCTTTATCGGTAAAGACATAACTAACTTGAGAACTTCATCAAACTGAGAGGCGACCATCAACAAAGGGGCAATGTGACCCACCAATAATTGTACAAAAACAGTAAAACAAATAAGGGTAAAAAGTGAAGACGAATCAATCACACAGAGCACGCCCCTTACCTACTATGCCGCCAATCTCTGCTCATGGGGTGACACATCTGAATAGCAATATACTTCCTTTAACAAAATTAATTTATGTATATTTATCTTTTCTATAAAGTGCCAAAGTTTTGTCAAAATTGTTTAACAACCTGGAAACTGACCAGAAAAATTAAATACATGGGAAAACACAGATAAGTAGGCTCTGCTGTGACTTCTTAACTGGTTTAGTGAAATTCTATATGTAAGTCTGTTTTAGATAATATGACTAAGTATGCAGCAAACTCAAAGATCCTTTTAGTTCCCAACTAGGATTAACTTGGGAAGTAATGAATGCTCACCCAAATAACCATGTTTAAACACATTAATTTGCCGACTTGGCCATTTCATCTAAAGTAGAGTTTGAATAATAAGCTGGTGCGGTGGGACATTTATTTCAATTTTTGTTTTCAATATTTTCACGGACTTTCATTATCTGTTTAGTTCTGTAACTTAGCCAGCTTCAGGCTCCAATAAATCTGATCCCAATATCCCAATATTTGTTAGCAGTTCAGATTTTGTATTGTTCTTTGTTGTTTTGTTTTTCTCTCACGATGGAATTATATGAAACATATACTGTATATTCTTCATCTTTGTCACAGTTTGGGGGGATAACATTTCTAGGCAAACAAGTAAGTTTTGGCTAATAAAAAAGCAAAAACTTTGATATAATGTATCATGTTAATTTCCCCCGAAATGTTTGTATTACCAGGTATGTATTTGAATGTATACAATCACAATGTATACAAATACAACATCTCTACTATTTATCTGAGCAAATGATGCAGTGAAATGAGACAATACCGACAATGTAAAGGTTTGCTTCAAAGTTAGCTTTTGATCTATTTGAAGATAATAATGTCCATACATTAATCTCCATTATAATAATGTTTTTGAATTCTACTGTTCAGCAAACATTAAAATATCATAAAATATTGTATAAGACTTTTTAACAGTTCCCAACAAGCCATACAACCTCTGTAAAAAAAAATACAAACAAAATCTGTTTGGTGGTTCATAATAGTACTTTCTCCACCATTTAACAACAACGATCATTAGAAATACAATATAAACATGTACACAAATTTTGGAAGACTTCTGAAATCCAATACAATTGAAACTAACTTATTGCTGTCTTGCATTGTAATTGGAATATTTGAATACAGTGGAACCTCGTTGTAAAGAGATCTGATATAACAAACCCTCTTAAAGGCATATATGCGTGGGTTATAAAGGGTAGTCAGCAAATTCCAACTCGACTCCACCATAATCTCTCGAGGTAAACTCACGATATGTGTTGGATCGATCGAAGAGAGGTGCTTCGAAATATCTGAACAAAGGCCTTCTTATGAAATTGCATGCAGCAAACAAATTTCTCACGCTGTCACCTAGGCATCAAACGGCGGCACTTTGAAGTCGGTTGCGGTTAAGCGTGTTACGTGATATTTTCGCTCGTAAACAACTCTGGTGGATCTCCATTCGACTAGTACAAACATTCCGAACGCGACTATTTTTGATGCATTTTTGACTCGGGCATTCGGAAGTGGGAGAGTTTGCGATCGCTACTTATAACAGCTGAGCCAATGGGGATTACGTACCGTGTGTAAAAGTGCGCAAGATGGATCCACGCGTCTAATAACCCACGCATATATGCCTTTAAAAACAAGGTCACGTTGCTGGTCCAAATTCTTTGGGTTTTTTTCAGGTGTTTAAACCCTGAAATAACAAGATAGTTTGAAGGGAAAAAACAAGATAATTTCCATGGTGCTTGTTATAACGCGGTTTCACTGTACAATGAAACCTGCTGTAACAACCACCTGTTTATAAAGACCGCATTCTTTGGGGTGTTTAAACCCTGAAATAACAAGATAGATTTTAATTTCCATGGTGCTTGTTATAACGAGGTGCCACTGTACAATCAAACCTGCTTATAAAGACCGCCATTATTTGGAGTGTTTAAACCCTGAAATATCCAGATAGATTTTAATTTTCATGGTGCTTGTTATAATGAGGTTCCACTACATAAAAACCGGCCAAAGCAACCACCTGTTTATAAAGAGCACCATTATTTGGGGTGTTTAAACCCTAAAATAACAAGATAGATTTTAATTTTCATGGTGCTTGTTATAACGAGGTGCCACTGTACAATGAAACCTGCTGCAGCAACCACGGGACTATAAAGACCGCCATTCTTTGGGGTGTTTAAACCCTGAAATATCCAGATAGATTTTAATTGTCATGGTGCTTGTTATAACGAGGTGCCCAGGGCCACTAAAAATTAGCTCCGGGCCACCAAATTTCATTGATCCTAAATTCTACTGGCCCGTTCGGGCAACCAAATTTAACACTGAGAATTTGTTATGTTTTTCTTTGTTTGGGGCCACCAGATTTAGGTTTCGGGCCCCTCAAAGTTAAACAATCTTGTTTTTACTTGCTCGACTGGGCCACAAGGCAAAAAGGTTAATTTCTAGCATTGTATAGAGTAGACTACCTGCTTAGATAATCTCTCTTTGGCAGTATCTCTGGACAGGTTTGACGATAATCAGGAAAATGTTGAGGGTATTGGTAAATTTTCACCTTAAAATCAGTGATAATGCAACATACCGTAAACCGGGTGACTTTGGCACCCGGGGTGACTTTGACCACTTTTTGAGAAGGATGTATTTTCATCAGGTCTCGCTCTTCAGAACTACTTTTTTAATTCTAAACATTATCCTTTAGGACTACATTAGAAACAATGAGAAATTTGTTCTGAAAAGTGATGCTTGATGAAAATACATTCATCTCAAAAAGTGGCAAAAGTCACCCCGGGTGCCAAAGTCACCCCGGTTTACGGTATTGCTGACAAGTGAAAACATAGAAATTAACACCCTGAGTTGCCTTTCTTCAACATCAACATGAAAATAATGAATGATAAATTAACAGAGCAATACATTGTATTTCATATCGTGTATCCTTGCTTTTTAAATAAGAAAAGTCCTTCATTGTTCACACCAGTGTGTGACATATAACTTAAACAAAATTGCTATTTTTAAAAAAAGCAATCCAAATATGATTCCCCTCTGCAAATTAATCATATTAATTGTGCATGTAGCACCATAATCAAGTGCAAATCTGCAACCAGTGTCTTAATTGCTACACTACTATCATACATGATTTGTTCACATTCAAATAAAAAATACGAATGGAATTCTATAAAACTGCATTGCACCAAATTCTTGTATCGTTCTATTTAATAGAAGAAAAAGAAAAGTTCAGAAAAATATCATGATTTCAATATTTGTTTTCTTTAAAAAAAAGTAAACATGTAGGCTAAATATACAATAATCTTTTGAGAATTTCGAAGTTAAATATTAATATTGTAATGTATTGTTTGAATTAATATACTTATCACCATATTCTAATAGGAGGGATGAAAACACAACTTTTAACATTTCAGCCCATAACCATTCATTTTTAAAAGTAAAAACATAACATATTCAGAATATCATAGGAAAACTAAAAACAAAACTATTTTAATTCAATAGTCATCTTAGTTAATAGATTGTCTTCTCATTGTAATGATATAATGTACATGTAGAAATGTTGTTAATATCTTTTTAAAAAACAAGGTACGATAAATAAAAAAAGGAGGTAGCTAATACCTAGCTCTTACAAAAAAATCATAATAACTATGTTATAAATTTACATTATCAGCACCAATTACCAAAAAAAGTATTATAATAAACCAAACATATTCAACATGAAGAGATGTGCCTTTAAAACTGGCATAATCTTCAACAATTGGTAGGTATAATTTGTTACAAAATGGTCTACATACAAACAACTGAAAACTAAACATTTTTGAGGAAGTTAAATAGCTGAAACAAATAGAAAATTACAAAAAAGATAAAAACAAGCTATGTCATCATTATAATGGTAACTGTTCTTCAATAAACAAGGTAGTGCTGGCTAGCTATTACACCGGGAAAACAATTTATCGTTATAGTTCTAACTTCTTCTTTTTACCCTTCCCGTTCAAGTCGGCCGGGTTTGGTCGTTTGACCTTTGCCCCCTCCGGTAGCTCCGTTGGGATGAGCTCTTCATCCATTAGTTTCTCCGCTCCCTTCTTCTTTCCCTTGGGTCGTTTCTCGCTGGTTCCCGTTGGCATGGAGACGGCGCAGCGGAATCCGAGGTTGTCCGAGCCCGCGTCAGCTTCGTTACCCATTCTGCAAAAAGATAGCAACAATGAAAGTGATAAATTGATACGATATTCCAATTTTATCGAACCATTAGGACATTCATTATGAGGAACTGACTATTCATTCAAAACTGTCTTCACTCCCTTCTTCTTTTTTCGCTGGTTCCCATTGGCATGGAGACGGCGCAGCGGAATCCAAGGTTGTCCGAGCCCGCGTCAGCTTCGTTACCCATTCTGCAAAAAAGATAGTAACAATGAAACTGATAAATTGATATGATATTCCAATTGTATCAAACCATTAGGATATTCACCGCCAAAACCGTGTACAAAGTGAATGCAATGAGTTAGTGAATATCACTTTTCATTTTTGCTCAATACTCGGCCATAACACGTCCATTTAACTTGAAATTTGTACACAACACCCAGTGGACAAATCAGGCAACAACAATATACCTTGTATCAACCACTCATCACTTTTTGCACATGTAAATAAAGTTACTAGATCCCTTTAATAGTCAAGCGAGTTCAAAAGGCCTCAGCATCTTTTCAAAAGAAGTAAAGATGATATTTAAAATGATCTTCATCGTTCTAATACTAACCTTGTTGTAACTCTGGTATGGTGGTTAAACTTCCCATCCTTCGAATCAATGTAGGAGCCCCCTCTTAGGGTGAAGCGGGTCTGGGAGGGGTCCGCATCTGGTGGGGGTGGGGCCTCGTCCTTGGCGGTGGGGTTTTCGCTGAATTTGGTGGAGGTCCATTCCCATACGTTGCCAATCATGTCAAATATACCTGCAAAAAAGAAAAAAGAACAATTATTTACTAGCATTATTCAAAATCAATTAAAAATTACATGTATTCTTTGAAATGGCAGACTAAGATGGGTCTGCCTCTTTTGGGGGTGGGGCGTCGTCCTTCGCACTGGGGTTAGCGCTGAATTTCGTTGAGGTTGATTCCCACACATTGCCAATCATGTCAAATATACCTGCAAAAAAGAAAACAGAACAACTATTTACTTGCATTATTTTAAAATCCATTCAAAATGACATGTATTCTTTGAAATGACAGATTAAGATGGGTCTGCCTCTTTTGCGGGTGGGGCGCTGAATTTGGTTGAGGTAGATTCCCACACGTTGCCAATCATGTCAAATATACCTGTAAATGATGATAGAATAATATTTCAATATATCCATTTAAAGTTCTATGTATAATTTGAAATGAGAATAGTAGAAAGGCCTGTATCTTTTGGGGTGGGGTGCCCCCATTTGCCATGAGTTGGCGCTGAATTTGGTGGATGTCCATTCCCATACATTACCAATCATGTCAAATATACCTGGACAAAATAAACCACTTTTATTTTCAATTTCCATTTTTAAATGTATGCATACTTTTTAAACAAGATTCTGAGAGTGGTCTGCGTCTTTTTGAGAGTGGGGTGTCATCACTTGCAGTAGGGTTCGCCATTTGTGGATAGCCACCCCCAAAACGTTGCCAATCATGTCAAGTATAATTTGAATGGATGGATGATTGTAATCAATATTCTCACCGTATTCGTTCTTTGCTCTTTTTCAATCATATTATATATTTCTGGTCGGTTTCAGTGAAAAAAATACACGGGGCTCGGGGCGAATTTGCCCCCGAAATGCCTAAAAGAGCCCCCCAAAATAATAATAAAAGCCCCTGAAATTTGCTTCGAGTTCAATGCAACAACATTTTGGAGTATTATTTTCATGCAGGCAAGCTTGAAAAGTAGTTGCTTTTTTTTTTTTTTTTTCCTGGTCAGTTTCTCTATACCATGTTTGAATCAATATAAATATACATAGAAAAGCAAATTTGTTACCAAAAAGGTTTATTACACTATTGATATAAACAAATGGAATTCCATGGATGAGCCATATAAGACAATAAATAACATGAAAATGAATAGTAATATAAAATTAATAATAGCATTTATATTGCGCCATCAACCTATCAATTCTATTCTGAGGTGCATTATGCTACGAAGTACAAAGTAATTGCAACTACTAGATTTGGATAACTAAAGGGAAAAAAGAAATTTATACTACAGTTAATGAACTAATTCTCTCACCGTATTCGTTCTGGGCGGGGAAGGCATCTGTCGGACCAACTCCATGGTAACCATCAGCCTTTGTGTTTTCCTCGGGGAATTTACCCTAGAAAGGTTTGAACAGAAGACCAAACAAAAGGTATAAATAATGGATGGATGGAACAGGAATACCAGTCCTTTTTAATAATAATAATAATAATATCAAGCATTTATGAAGCACCATCTATCTAGGTAACCTATTCCGAGGCGCATACTTATTATTATTACCCATGGTCATCCGGCACATTTCAAACCCACACAATGATATTGCATACTTTCTCAACTCCCCGGGGATCATACTAGCCGAGCTGCTACTGATGATGGCCCAAAGGCTAATTAACACCCGACCATGGTACCCATTTAAACACCTGGGTAGAGAGCAGCAATTGTGGATTAATTGCCTTGCTGAAGGACAAACGTAGTGGGCCAAGAAAGAATCATACAGTTCTTTCAGGACTATCCATTCCCTTCCCTTTTCTACATTGTGCTAATCATGAAGAAAACTGACAGTGTGCCTCATGATGATAACTGATACCCATCAGCAACATTGAAGTCAAATAATAAACATTAATAATCAAAGGACCTCTAAAAAAAAACTTCCCTTTTGCCAAGTGCTACAAATTGTCTTTCCTTCTTTGAGGTCTAGTTGGGAAAGTAAAATTAAGGCTTCTCAATTTCAACCGGCCCCGAAACCTACACAAAGTGGACCTAAGATAAAAATAAAAATAAACATTAAAGGGGTAGTACAGTTTTGGTAGGGCTAAGCTTTAGTAACCAAAACCTGCACACAAAAATTACAAACAACTAATTAAAAAGCCTGTTATTATTTTTAAAAAGAGCCATTAAAACACAAGAGGGCGCTTTCTAAAAAAGCATTGGTTTCAACCATTTTTCATACAAAATATTGCATGTGATGTTTTGTTGAAATAATGATTAGATAGAGAGATCATCAACAACTATTTAAAAACCTCTTTTGAAAATTTTTAAAAAAGTGTAGGCATTTTTTAAATTAAAAAAAAAATCATCGAATAAATCTAGGTCCCAGATTTATTACGATTGGATATATTTATTGATATTTTAGGCGTTTCTGAACCGATTTTGATCAAATAAAGTTTATTCTGCTATTAAAATTGTATTCTCTTTCAAATTTTACACTCAGTTTTTCATTAGCTCACAAACAAATTATTCGTGCAGCAGCACCCTCTATACTAAAACTGAACTACCCCTTTAACAGTCTGTTAACAATTGGTTGCCCATTTGATCAAGTAACATTTGGCATAAATGAAACTTTAGTGGCCCAAACATAATTTTTGCTGGCCCCAGGCAAGTCGGCCAATGTTAATTTGGGGGCCTGCTTCAATCTTCTCATGATAGCAAATATAAATAATTAGAAGTTATTTTTCTTTGGTATCTCTCCTATACAACCATACAAGAACACACGCACGCACGCACGCACGCACGCACGCACGCACGCACGCACGCACGCACGCACGCACGCACCTCGCACACATGCACACATACACACACACACATACACACACACCTTATGAAATGCATAATTTATTTGAGAGATAATAAAAGATGAATTTAAAGCTAACCTGCCAAATGTTCATCCTGTTCTTCTCATATTTGTTGCCCCATGGATAAGTCTTGTCTGCCAGCAAAAGGAAACATAATCATCATTATTATAAATATTAACAAATTATTTATATATCAACACCTCTTATATCACAACAACATAATGAAGAGAGGATTGTAGAGTCCTGAGAAGGACTGTTGGTATTCTTTTTTGGACAGTCTCAAAAAGGACTGTGGTAGACCTGGAAATGACTGTTGTCCTTTCCAGGTCCACCACAGTCCTTTTGGGGATTCGTTATCAGCAGCATCATCATCATCACCAACATTCACAATCATCACCACCATCACCACCACCTTAAAAACAACAGCCATCTCAAGCACCATCTTAATTGTCATTCTTCCTCGTCGTCATCATCACCATCATCATCAATGTCATTATCATCACCATCATCATCAATGTCATCATCATCACCATCATCATCATCACCATCAACCTCGTTATCATCATCATCATCATCATCATCATCATCATCGTTATCATCATCATCAACATCGTTATCATCATCACCATCACCATCACCATCACCATCACCATCACCATCATCATCATCATCATTACCTTCTAGACCTCCTCTTGCAGCAAACTCCCATTCAGCTTCAATGGGCAACCTCCAGCCATGCCACTGGCAGAATGCCCTTGCGTCTGTGTGGCTGACGTGAACGGCCGGGTAGTTGAGGCGATGCTCGATACCGCTGCCTTTTCCTTCAGGCTTTTATAAAGGTAGAAACCGAAATAGAAGTTCTAACAATATACACAATTGAATATATAAATAAAAATATATATACAAATATTGAATATATAAAAAAGTATACAGTGAATAATTGAAAAGGTTACATAAAAGATAGAAGGTCCTTGCATCTGTGTGGCTGACGTAAACAGCAGAGTAGTTGAGAGGGTGTTCGATACCACTGCCTTAACCCCCCCCCCCCCCCCCCCCCCCCTCTCTCTCTCTCCCAGAGCTATACAGGTAAGAATAAACAAGTCAAAAACAGGAAGAAAATATATATTATACAAATAACAATCAACAAAATTGCTTCACTTTAAGTTCCCCCCCCCCCACTTAGTCCACCTTCCCCCCCCCCCCCCACTTAGTCCACCTCCCCCCCCCCTTCTTCCCCTGGAGTAGATCCGCAGGCTATTCATTTCATCCCCCTTTCAACAAAAGACATTTCTGCATATCTGTACCATTGCCTCAGTGCCTCAGTGGATAGTCTCTAGAAACACCATTGGTTGCAGGCACTTGTATATTTGTATTGTCAATATTTTAGAAAATATTTTACTCAAAGTCCCCCCCCCCCCCCCCCCCTTCTCTCTCTCTCCCAGAGCTATACAGGTAAGAATAAACAAGTCAAAAACAGGAAGAAAATATATATTATACAAATAACAATCAACAAAATTGCTTCACTTTAAGTTCCCCCCCCCCACTTAGTCCACCTTCCCCCCCACTTAGTCCACCTCCCCCCCCCCCCCCCCCTTCTTCCCCTGGGGTAGATCCGCAGGCTATTCATTTCATCCCCCTTTCAACAAAAGAAATTTCTGCATATATCTGTACCATTGCATAAGTGCCAGTCAGTGGATAGTCTCTAGAAACACCATTGGTTGCAGGCACTTGTATATTTGTATTGTCAATATTTTAGAAAATATTTTACTCAAAGTCTTCGGAGATACATGTAAATGCCAAAGATGACAGAAGCCCATTTAGTATTTACCTTTCTCCAGTATGCTCCTTCCACTGGAATCCACCAAGGAGCATTCTGTATAGATTGAAGAGAATGAAGAGAATATGTTTTGTTATTTAATGCAGATATTACGCTACAGGGTCCGACACTTAACATCAGCCCACTGTATTCAAAATACATATAAACGTTTTATGATTTAATGCAGTTTTACAGTCCAAGGTCACAGGCCTGCTGGCCTGGATTAAAATGTTTACATCGGTCCAGCACAAATTTATGAGAACCTAGCAGGTTCTTTATCGAAGGCAAACTAATGACAAGTAATGCAGCTAAGCAAGGAACTATGAACCAAGTGAAGGGGTTCAACAGGTACAGGCTAGAGCTGAAATGATTGGACAAAATAAAAAAGAAAGAATTTAGAGCTGTATCAGATCACGGTCCCCTTTAAGAAAGAGATACAATCGATTGTAAGTTGCAATTAATTGCAAGTCAGAAAATATGCACATTTGAACCAATCAGATATGCGCATTTTAGTCACGTGATTGTACTTACAATAAAATGCAACTTTACATTCGATTGCATCTCTTTCTGATCAAAATTCAAATTAAGACTCACCGGTAATCTCTGTTCAATCTTGTTCTTTATCTCATCAGGAACGAAAGTATCAAACACAAAACTCCATGTGTATTTCTCAGCATCCGTTTTGTACTTCTTGGCTCTAATAAACTTCCTAGTAAGAAAATGTGGGAAAATATAAAGATTATTAAACAAAATTATATATATAAAATATCTTTTTTTAAAGTTTGTTACTTCTTGCCTATAATACATTTTCTGGGGGAAAAAAATAACTAGATGGATCTGCGATTGCGCGCAATCGAAAATTATGCCTCCGCTATCACACAATTTTAATATCAAGCCCAAATTAACATGCACTGATTTAATTTTTAAAAATATTTTTCATATATTTTGAATCCTGTGACCTTGACCATATGACCCCAATCTTTGATGGCTCCCTAAAAAACATTCAGGTACCAAGTTTGATTGAAATCTGACATTTAGTTCTTGAAATTTTGCCATTACAAGCCATTTTCGCATACATATTGAGTCCTGTGACCTTGACCTTTGACCTCATGACCCCCCAAATCTACTCAGATCAGTGGCACCCCGATATCTACACTCATACCAAGTTTGAAATTGATCAGTCAACCGGTTCTTGAGATATCGCAAGAACGAGGCATTTTTGCACATACATGAGTCCTGTGACCTTGACCTTTGACCTCACGAACCCCAAAATCTATTCAGATCATTGCCACCCCAATATCTACACTAATACCAAGTTCGAATTTGATCCGTCCACCAGTTCTTGAGATATCGCGAGAACGAGGCATTTTTGTATATATATTGAGTCCTGTGACCTTGACCTTTGACCTCATGACCCCTAAAATCTAATAAGATCATTGTCACCCCAATATGTACACTCATACCAAGTTTGAAATTGATCCGTCAACCGGTTCTTGAGATATCGCGAGAACAAAAACGGGACGTACGGACGGACGGACAACCCGAAAACATAATGCCTCCGGCCACTTTGTTGGCGGAGGCATAAAAATTAGAAATTGTATAAAACAGACTGGCTCCCCATGTTATTCCTGGCAACCCAAAAGCTTGCCAAAGATTCACCCCACATACCAACAACTAATTAATGTAATACATGCAAGGTGGATACCGAGTACTGGATTACATTTACTTTTCCTAAAGATATACTGTATACGCCATATATTTTGCGAGGATTTTTATTTTCGTGAATTTCGTGAATCACTTGTGAATCGTGAAATTAACAGCACGCTAAAATATCGACTCCAAATTATATGCAAAGCAATACACATACATGTGTATTGTATGCATAACTGCACTAGCATCTCTCTCAAGAAAGTCAAATTTAACCACTCAAGAAATTGTCGTAAAGTCCCGATTCACGAAAATCTTTGTACACAAAATGGCACATACAGTATAGGTTGTCTCCAGGTTATCAGACCATGGCCCTGTTGCAGAAAGATATACAATCGATTGTAGGTTACAATTAATTGTATGTCAGAAAATTTGCGCATTTTAGGCACATGATCCGACATACAATTAATTGCAACTTAACAATCTCTTGCATCCCTTTCTGCAACAGGGCTCAAGAACGCACCTAAATTTGAATATTTCAGTGCAGGTTATGGTCTAGCTGGCTCCTTATGATATTTTTATTACGGCTTTCTAAAGTCCCTTTTTACCAGTTTCATGTTGTATGCTTAATTATATATAGTATTTGTGTCAAATTACCCATTGTCATTCTCCCCTTACAATCAACTAACCCGCCTCACTCTATTAATTGAGCACTAAATATACATACAATTTGGGGGAACTGTGTTTGTATAGTCTTATACACTCTCAATTTGTTCTTGTGCAAACTTGTAAGTTATACTTTACAACAGCTGTTGCACAGTCTTAAGTGGGGAAAATATATTAAATACTGGTACTCCATACACACTAAAATAAAGAAGCAAATAAAGAAGCATATATATACATGTATATTAAACCCTTACTGGTACAATGCACGAGGACAGTTTGAGTTTTAGGACTGATATATAAATCATTGTACCATACAACTGGCAATTTATTTTGGAAAAAAATGATTGCGTCAATATGCTCATAGTATATGCACATGAGATCACTGTTACGATATAAATTATTACATAGTATAGCAATTTTGAATGGTCTTTATATTCTGAACACTGATTTTGTTCAAGTTGATTTTGCCATTTATTTTTAATCCTTTCAGGACTGGCTCTGAAAATACTAAGGCTTGAGTCTATGGAGAATGCATAGTATACCAAAATCAAATTGTCTTAAATAAGTTAAAGTAAAAGATCACAATTCACAAGTACAATGTACCTCTAAGTTGGTAAATAAGAGGATGAAAAGCTTCAGCAACCACAATATATATAATGTCTATCAGGCAAAGAATGGGGATAACAGATTCCTTTTAAATCCCCTTACATGGTACAATGCACTTTGTGTAAAGGCTTCATTCACATGTACTATAAAGCATGACAGGGTGGTGCATTCAGTGTTAAATCAATGAGAGTCTTGATTTTATCCTTTGAACCCAAATTAATGTTACTGCATGGATAGAGAAAAACCCTGCACTTTTCGGTAATTCATGTTTCGAAGAAAGAAATGGGCATTTTAAGTTCACATAATGTATGTTAAAGGGGTAGTTCAGTTTTGGTATATAGAGGGTGCTGAACAAAATAATTTTTGTGTAAGATAATGAAAAACTGCTCGTGTCAAATTTGAAAGAGCATACAATTTTAATGGCAGAATAAACTTTATTTGATCAAAATCGGTTCAGAAACAGCTGAAATATTATCAAATAATGTATCCAATCGGAATAAATGTGTGATCCCACATTTATTTTAAGAAAAAATAAAATGCTTACACCATAAACGAGTCGTTAGTTTGTTTATTCATAATTCTATGATATCAGCACAGTCGTTGCGCCTTTTCTACACCTTCGTGCACGTTGGTTAAAATTAATAAATAGTCACGTGACAGGATTTAACCAATCCCATTATTGAATTTACCGTAGCCGTTTTATAATTGTATAATAGACAACACTGGCGAAGCGAGTTGGGTGCTTCTTCTTTTTCTGCTTGTTAGCCGGTAGTTATGATTTTGGCGCTTTGAACAGCTAAAATCATGGGCCCGCCAAAGACCCAGAAATGCTTGAAATATCAACAAATATATTCGATCGGAATAAATCTGGGGCCCAGATTTATTAGATGAATTTGTGAACAAAAAATTTAAATGCTTACACTTTTTCCCAAATTTTCAAAAGAGATTTTAAAAAGTTGTTGATGATCTCTCTATTTAATCATTATTTCAACATATCATCACATGTATGCATAATTTTGTATGAAAAATTGTTGAAACCAATGCTTTTTTAGAGATCGCCTTCTTGTGTTTTAATGGCTCTTTTTTTAAAATGATAACAGGCTTTTTTTAATGCTATTGTGCAGGTTTTTATTTCTAAATCCCAGCCTTACCCAAACTGTACTGCCCCTAATAAAGACTAATGCTAGTCAAATTTTAAAAATAACATTTTTGCCAAATTAATATTGTCAGATGTTTTGCCAAATATTGTCAGAATGTTTTGGAAGGAAGCATCAAATGAAAGCTTGTGATGAGGCCTGTCTCATGGTTTGAAAATAAAAATTTAGAATTTTTGCAGGGGTTTGAGCACTATATTCAGTCACAAATTATGTTACTGATTAATGGGACATGAATTCCTAAATGAAAGTGAAAAACAATGCTATCTACCTTCTGAATTTACCGAAGTATCCATTTATAAATAATTTATAGATTGTTTGCCAGACTTATAGCAAGATTATACAAATTCCTAGCCCAAATATATAAAGAGAAACATATTATTTTCTAACATTCTGTTTAAGCCAGACTATAGTATATCAAAACAGTGCGATATTCCAATTTAAAGGGGACCACCAGGCAAAGAACAACAGATAATTATATGTTTTGGTACAACTTTGTGATATCAAATAGATACCCAACATTTTGCAAAGGGTTGTGTAATTCATAAACAAAGCAATTAATTACCACCACTTACGGAACCACTATTATTTCCTGGTTCCGTACGGGCCAAACATTTGCGAGTGCGCCAATGCTATTCACGCGTACGTTTGGAGACAATAGAATCCTGGACGATTTGTTCGCTCTGGACACAGTACATGCAGACCCATGAACGCATGCTTTAGAATGGTGATGCGTTTTCCAATTATATATTTTTTTCTGAATACATATTTTTTGTGAACTTGTTGATGGAATGGACTACTAAAGATGTTACCTTTCAAGAATATTATTCTGGGTGGTGGTACCCTTTAAGTTATTCCAAACATAGGAAAACTGACCAGAATATAAAACATTTCAGAAAATGAACAAAGAGCGCCAGTTTAGCAATCCCAAGGTGTCGGGTTCAAAGTGCGGAGTTAATTAAATCAACTTTGCCCAGTATTTTCTTTTCTGGCTTATTTCATCCAAAGACTCACCCAAAAGCAGCATTGGCATTTCAAGGTATTTTTAAATCAACTTTGCCCCAACGTATATTGTTTGTAGCTTCTAAGTTCTAGTATCCCGCTCTACAATATGGATGGTCATACTAGGTTAAATGACCATTTACAAGCCATAGACAACAACTGAAATATCAATAAATATATATCCGATTGGAATAAACCTGGGACACCAGGTTTATTTCATGATTTAGGAAAAACAAAATAAAATGCTTGCACTTTCCAAAAAAAAATGTAAAGATGTTTTTAAATAGTTGTGGATGATCTCTCTATTTAATCATTATTTTAACAAAACATCACATGCACAATTTTATTATTAGAAATGGTTGTAACCAATGAGTTTTTTAGAGAGCGCCCTCTTGGGTTTAATGTCTCTTTTTTTTTTATGATAACAGGCTTTTTACCTGGTCGTTTGTAACTTGTTATATACCTTTCAAGCATGGTGGAGTTAAAACTATTAGTTTGTAATTTAATGGTGCAGGTTTTGGTTACTACAGTTCAGTTTTACCAAAACTGTATACCAAAACTCAACTATCCCTTTAATACAATGACTCACCTGAAAGCAGCATTGGTGATTGGGTACTTGTTGATCTTGAATGGCTTGACCGAGACCTTTCGTTGGACGTTTTCCCCGTCCCGTCCGTCCGGTGAGCTTGAGCCCATCATGAATTTCCCTCCAGGCAGCTCTACCATCTCCTCGTACTTGTCATAGACGGGGTCTGCACATCAGGGAAAGGAAAAACATATTGCTAGCAGAGGACGTACATCATATGTGACCGGCTATATATAGCAAATCCCTGCACTTGTCGGTAAAAATCAAAACATAGATTTACATACCATTAGAAAGGCCCTATCACTAGCTTTCATTTCATGCTTTGTTCTAACAAATTGGTCAATAATTGGCGAAGATATGATTGTTTTTAAATTTTACAATCAAAAGTCTTCAACACACATCATGTGAACTTAAAATGCCAATTTCTTCCAAACATGAATTACCAACAAGTGCAGGGTTTTGCTAAAGCCGGTCACATATATATTTTGAAGGGCGGCATTTCAAGCTCCCCTGCATAAAAAGAATATAATTATAATTATATATATGACTCACACAAATCTGTCCGCAGTTCAAAACCTGTGGTGCACAATTATGTTTCAAACGTTCACTTTTATCTTGTGCACTTTCTCAACTTCCTGCCGAGCATACAATCCACGAACAACCATATTTGCACATCTGGGTAATTTACACCCGACCAAGGTACCCATTTATACTCCAGTGCTGGGTAGAGAGCAGCATTGTGAAAAAAGCACTCAAAATTTGTTTTGCATTGAACTTTGTGTACATTTACAAATGTCATTTTATGATTTTGGGGGTTAAATCGTCCTGAGACCTGTGAGTGTGAGGCTGTGTACAATCTTCACTGATTGCTAGATCAAAAATGTAAAATCTAAGTTACTGCCCTCCTTTGGCATTCATTTTGTTTTGTTCAAAGGAAAAAGAGTTTCATGCATCATTAAACAGACATAAAATGAGTGTTGTACAACAGTACAACTATAGCCATATAATCTTTTAAATAGTGGTTTCATTCTATTCTCATGCACAAAAATACCCATAAACCAGGAAACATTAATCACACATTCATCAGTCTTCATGATTGTGATTAATTCATCATTTCATCATTTGGGCAAATTGAGATCAACAGTCATTGTCCGATTTGTCCCCCATTGACTTCAAATTCAATGAGGGTTCTAGTTCTAGTTCTATATTGAGTATACTGTACAAACACCTGGGTAGGTTATAACGTACAGAAACCGCCTCCTTCAATGTTGAAGATTCTTGCAGTATTTACTCTTTTTGGTTGTGATTTGCAGGGTATACTAGTCAACCGGGTTAACACCCTACTCTTTTCGAGAAGTTGACTAGGTTCTTTAGCGTACATGAGGTGTGACTGTCTCATACACGGGACCTCCATTTATCGTCCTATCCGAGCACATAGCCAGCGAGCGGTACCTTTCGCGAACGATAATGTATGCATGACATCATTGATCGCGTGCGCACGCATCTCATTACGAGACTTGGCTGGCTTCTGGGTCGATTATGCATGCCATGAATATGTGGTATCGGAGCGGTATCGGTCTGGACATAGCACAGGGTTTACTCTTTTCGCTGCATTCTCTTCCCACAATTCATTTCGATGCTTACGTCATTGGCTTTCTGAACGCCCATTCTACACGTTGATACCAAATTCAATACGCGACTCTTTGGACAAAATCTTGTGAAAGAAGGTCTTTTTCACCTGCTGTTTTTCGCCAAAATGGATTTTGAGCTATTCGGGATGCCGTTTATAAGGTAAGTTTTCGATGTTTCGAAAATTTTGTATGTGAATGATGATAATTTATCTGAATTCTACATACTTTTATCGATCGTTTCATACCTTTTTTCTTGTGTGCGAGTGTTGATAAAGTTGTTGACATGGACATTATGCATGATTTTGCAGTCCCGATATACAGTAGCTATCGTCGTACTTTTTTGTGCATGCACAGTGGAGCGCTCTGGCACGTGTGCGTGGGGCTGGCCTCATAAATATTCATATGATTTTCATGCGCAAGCGCACTTCGGCTGTACTGGCGCTCGGCGAAGTCATATAATGGGAATACACGATGAATGGGACGGCGGGCTATGTGCCGAGGGACGGAGTGTTTTCCGCGAATCCTTTTCCTGCGAAGGAAGCACGGGCGGGGGAGGGCGATAACACACAACGGGAGTTAGCTCGAATTTATTGCGTGATGGAAAACGCATTATCCGATATCCGATGGTAGGGATCGAACCGGGTACCTCTCGCGTCGGAGCCGCACGCTCTCCCGACTGAGCTAACTCGCCTCCCCTGAGCCTGTAACTCAGGTGAGCGCTACGCTACAGCGTAGCGCTCAGGGTCGGGCTCATAGTGCCCCCGATTTTTTGCGGTAATGTGCACAATAAGTGTGCTTAAAATTATAGATATGATACGGTACTTACCACCGTGTAGATGATACATATGTTATGCAACTATGGGGTGGATCAGAATGATGATTTTTCGCTCCATTCCGCATCAAAATGAGTGATTTATGCACCTCCTCCACTTCTATCTGTGTTGTATCGCGACTTAGGAACGAGCGATGATCAGGCGAACGCGCGGGTACGGTCTCCATTCATGTACCGCGCCCGCCGAATAGATGGCAGATCTGACTTGCGCGTTTAGTGGTCGTACGGTAATCGATCGTTCAGAAGTCGCGATACAACACAGATAGAAGTCGATGATGTGCATAAATCACTCATTTTGATGCGAAATGGAGCGAAAAATCATCATTCTGATCCACCCCATAGTTGCATAACATATGTATCATCTACACGGTGGTAAGTACCGTATCATATCTATAATTTTAAGCACACTTATTGTGCACATTACCGCAAAAAATCGGGGGCACTATGAGCCCGACCCTGAGCGCTACGCTGTAGCGTAGCGCTCACCTGAGTTACTGAGCCCGAGGCTGAGGGTCGTCATCATCACACGATATAATGAGATTAGCACGCGAAATAATCATTCATATAATGGAGATTCGGTGCAAATGTGAAATATTCCAATGTTTGGATGAATCCGGTTGGAAAGCTTTACATAATTTGTGCATTCTAAATTTATTTGACCAAATTGGCT
>JBAMJV010013025.1:0-29201 GCA_037951105.1 Echinarachnius parma
CATCATAAAATCAACTTGCCCTCTTACTCCTAGATGAGATTAACACATGTGCAATGACGCTGTTCTCTTGTAGTTGAACAATTATTTAGATGCCCAATCTGGCAAGCAAACTAGACAATACATGAAATTGTCCTTGCCCGACACCAATTTTTGTGCTAGTGTCGAGCCCTGCATAATCGCTTTGAATAGTAGCTGAATTCAAATAAAAACGGGCAATCGATATCATCTACTTTAAAGAGTGGTTATTTTCGAGAAATTCTTGGTTCGTTACTTTGTTTGACAGTTGCGAAATTGCTAGTCATTTGAACGATATTGCCGACAGCTGTTCACACAAAAACTTAGGCCGACAGTCCCGGGGGAAAAACAGATGGATATCTGTATGATTGCGCTGATGAGCCAAGTCGTGTACATTTATACATTTTAACAAGCATTTTTTACACCCAAAGATAAGGAAAATCGATTCCAAAGTCTATGATTTAATGGTATAAGGAAGGCAATTAACACATAAAAATAGATACATGTATATTGTTTGTATATTTACCAAATAACTGCGATACAGTAGCCAATACAGTAAGCGGTGCTTCAAGTGTGTAGTACATGTACGTAATATACCAATTACAAAGGCGGGGCAATAGCAGCCAACATCGGGAATTTGCCGGTGAATTACTTTTTTGATATGACTCATTATGTATTAAGAATTGGCTTGTAATCATCTCAAGAACCAGTAGACAGATTACCATCAACTTGATTCTAGTTTGTATCCTGACGATACATTTTTGGAGTCAAGAGGTCACAGGTCACAGGGCAAGTATGAAATAGGGTGTGTGTTTGTGTTTGTGTGTGTGTGTGTGTGTGTGTGCACTGGCGTAGTGGGGGGGGGGGGGGGTGTCATGGGCCCCCTCCCAAATCAATTTAAATCATGGCTTTTATCTTATTTTATTGGAAAAGAGAGTAAAAACTCAGATTGCCAAAGCTCCCTAACGGGGCGGGGGGGGGGGGGGGGACACCCCCCCCTGCCCTCCCCCCCCCCTGCCCTTAGTTGCTATTTATGATGAAATACATACAATTCAGACAAATAACATGTGATTTTGGACTGATATCAAGCAGCAAAATCTAACTTTATGACATAATTATAATTATATCAAATTGATTTTGGTTTTATTTCATGTTTGTTTACATGAGAAAGATATAAATATATATATATCTCATTCGTATTGCACTGTTTTACAACGAAAACAAAATTCAATTTGACTAGAATTGTAAAGCCACTCTTTGCCCCCCTCCCCTTCTCCCCCACCCCCCATGCAGACACGGCAATTAGAGTAAGATTGATCCCCTTTCCCAAGTCCACACTGCTCAAAATCAAATCAACTCAATTCTTTTCTACGTCGTATTTATTTAATTTTCGGATTAACGAACCCTATTTCATTTTAGGACTAACGAACCTTCGGAATAACGAACCCGATATTATTTTCGGATCAACAAACCTTCGGAATAACGAACCCGATTTTATTTTCGGATCAACGAACCTTCGGAATAACGAACCTTCGGAATAACGAACCTTCGAATAACGAACCTTCGGAATAACGAACCTTTGGAATAACGAACCTTCGGAATAACTGAACCTTCGGAATAACGAACCTTCGGAATAACGGACTGTAACCGAACTTATAATATATAATTTCCTTTATAAATTGTGAGTTTAAGAAAATGAAACAGACTTCATCAGCCAATTAATAATATAGACATCCACATGGTCATTTTGGAGATCCAAATCTGGAGTTTAGTGGTTTTGTGATAATAAATGCATCAATTGTTCTTTTGGGTACTTTAAGTAATTTGTGTTTTAATTGTTATATTTTTAAAAATATCCCTAGATATAGATTCAGTGACAATATATAGATATTGAAGGGAAAGCCTCTGGAGTCTGGACCTCTACCACATTTAACCTGTTCGGTACAAGTTTCTGAAATCCCCATAGACTTTGTACACAACCCACCCGGTTCCTGTAGTCAAGGGGTTTTTAAAAACTAGCTTTATATTTTGGCTAAATGAAGAATCATTGTACATGTATAGGCTTTGAGATGATACAAAAATGAGCACCGCAATTTCTGGGATATTGTTATTATATTCCTGTTCCCTTTTTTTTTACTCACACTTGATTTTGGTGCATATATAATGGAAACAAGATTATTGCAGCTGTAAATGCAATTTAACCCCTTGACTACAGGGAACCGGGTGGGTTGTGTACAAAGTCTATGGGATTTCAGAAAGGTAAAACACATAACTTCACATCTTTGCTCTACTCTACTGAAACAGATGCAGTGAGAAGCGGTACATTTTGATGAAATGGCATCGATTATAGTGATTTGAATACCATCTAGATAGGCACCATTAACTTGAAAGAGTAGTTCAGATTGATAGAAAATAACAACTTTTCTCATCGTCGCTCTACACTACAGATACCAAACCAGAGACTGAAAACAGAGAAAGAAGAAAAGGACAAATCAGAGAGTGAGAGAAAATGAAGTCTTTCGACAGCCCTTGAGATAGAAGATGGGGAGAGGTGCCAAGCCTGTTGCCAAGGAGACAGAACACTACCAGTATCTCCATGGTGACATCAAGAAGAGGATTCTTGGATTAGCAGACGAGTTTTGCAGGTAGCTCAACATTGTCAGCATCAATACATCACCATCACATATATATCATCATCATCATTGATCATTCATCATCATCATCACCATCACCATCACCATCACCATCACCATCACCATCACCATCACCATCACCATCACCATCACCAAAAACAACACCAACAACAACATCCCCACTACAACCACTACAACCACCACAACTATGCACCATAATCATCAACATCACCACCACCACTACCATCAAGACCTCCACTACCACTACCCCTACTAATTAGTCATCTCCATCAGCATTGTTATAATAATCAAAATTAGATTTGATGTTGTCTGTACGCAATGCTTTTATTTAATCATGCATTAAAATATTACATTCATGACCTAAATGAAAGTACATTTAAAGATTTACAAAACCGGACAAATAAATGACTTTATTTTCGTTTCATTGTCATAATATTCTACAACTAGACGCATAGATCTCATAATACACCGTAATATTTATTTGAACTGCTTTGATTATGATCAAGTATATTACGTAATAATATGTGGACATTTGTTTTTCTTTGTTTGTTGTAAGGATTGCCTGTTTCTTATCATATTTATGTAGATTGTCATGCTTACAAATCGGCATTGGATAAGATTTTGACTTCCTGCCACAACACCTTCCATACGCTCAATACACAATACATTATTTTGTTGTTACTTTGTTTGATAAAAATCGCAGCTGAATTATGCATAAATTATATCTGATTTGAATAAATGTTGGGACCAAGTTGTATTCAATAATTTAAGAAAACAAAATTAATTTTAGTTTTATATGTTTTTGATGATCCCTCTCTATTAAAAATCATTTTAACCAAACATCACATTTATTTGTTTTGGATTTTTAAATGTGAGATGTCTCTATATTTCACACTCTTCATACCTTGCCCTCACAAAACCAATTTTTGAACACTTGAAAATAATCAATATTTTTTGTTTGAATAATTATAATATTGCAATTTTTATGTATTTGTGTTTTAGAAACAAAATTCTGGATAGATTATGTTCTTACTTTTCTTTTAATTTGGATTATCATAATTACAATACAAGATCTGCATCAAACTATCATTTACCTAAAGTTAGAACGGTGGTTTCTAAACACTCTATATTTTATAAAGGCCCTATAATTTGGAATGAGCTCACTTTAGAAATACGCAAAAGTCCAACTCTCAATACTTTTAAACGAAAACTCAAAATGACTTTGTTAGAGAACTCGTCAATATGAAATGGTTAGGGCATGTATGTGTGTTTGCGTGGGTATGTACTTGAATGTGTGATTTGTTATGGATAGGATATATAGTTGTATTTGTAGGATACACTGACTAGAATATGTGTAAAATATTATTTGTTTTTAAAGTGTCTATTTGTTTAATTTAAAAAACACTTCCTCTTGCATTATAATATTTTTCTTTCTTAACCGGGGTCAACACCAAATAAGGCTTATGCTCTTCCAAGTTGGCCCCACATTCTCAAATTGATTTAATTTGCTATTTAATTCTAATCGACATTTATTTTGTATTTATAACTTATTGTAATAATTTATATATTGTATCTTTTGATGTTTTTATGAAGAATGTAAATAAACTGAAATGAAATATTGTGCGCCCTAGCTCTTGTGTGGTGTGGCTTTTATAATAAAATCAGCAATTTGTTACTTACATGTAGCTGTTCATGATTTTGCTAATCTACATTTCAAACATCATTAAGTTATAACTGTTAGTTTGTATAAATGACAACTTACAAGTTGAGTTACTACGATTCTGTTTGACATACGATTAGGAATATTCTATACATTTGTATTTATTGAGTATCAAATGTTGTGAACAATATATAAAAAAATGTATTATTTGATGGAAGACTTTCATTGGCTTCCAAAATACAAGATCAATCTTTAAAATATATCTCCACACACAAATATATCATGTACATGTATGTATTTGAATAACATTTGATTTACACATTATATGTTGATCATGCAAAATTAAAATTCTAAAATGACTTTGGTGGGTTTTGAACTTTGCGGCTGTTCATTTGGATTAGGCTGGAGAAAGCACCATACATTAATTTGAGCATATACCAAACATATTATAAAGAAAACATTTAAATAGAATATCAAAATCTGACCAACAAAAATATAAATGGTACAAAAATACAAAAAAGAACAAAAGCATAATAAATGTAATTAGAATTTTCCACCTGTTCATGTAATGATGGAAAGAAATGACAAGCACACTGACCTTGTCCAATTATAGTAATACTAAAGTTTTTTTAAAAATGCATGTTTTTGATAATACTTGTTTCTATTTCCTTCTTCCTTCAATACAGACTGAAAAGCTTTGTCCAAGCATCCAATGTTTACTCCTCTTTGGTTACCCAACTATTGCAGTAACCTCAGAAATACGCTTGAAATTAATGATGAGGTACGTACCACATTCAAAGCTACAAGCTGAATTGCAGTGGCATGAAATTCACAAAGTAAATTAAAGGTGCAATGAAACTTTCACACATTCTGACATATCGTACAATGATTTTGGTATGTAGGATTGAAGTCTCAAATGTCATTGTGAGCAATATCTGACACTTTACAGGTGCACCTTTAAGCAACCATAAATGCGGAGTTGCATGAGTTATGCTGTCCAGATTACTGACAAATAGTTGTCGGTGCAGGGCTTTAAAAATAGCACTGAAAAAGAAAGGATACAGGTTAAAATAAGTATGAAATAATTGTTACATGTTACGTATTACATCAGTCAGGCACATTTTACATAGTTTGTGTGACAAAAACAAGATCGCCAAAACGGAAAAGTGGGTTTTATCAACTGGTAGTTTCTCCTACTATTACATGCATGAACAAATGCTTTAAAATAGTACATGATGTTTGCGTGACAAAAACAAGATCACCAAAAAGAAAAGGTGGGTTTCAAATGCTTTATAATTCAGTAAGTTAATTGCTGTAAATAAGTACTTGGTAATGTTATCATCATATACATGTATATACAAAATAGCACTAACTAAAATCGCCATATTTCCTACTTCAAATGCGAGTTATTAAAATAATGCCCAGTTTTGGCTGAATGTGCAAACAAAAATAGTGTGTAATACATAAGACTGAGTCGGTTCGGTCGATCACACCGGTTACCGACCGTTTCAATCGGGACCCGGTTCGGTATATCGGGAAACGTTCTCTGATCTGCTCTCGTCCCGCGCATGCATGCAATTACAAGTGCCTTGCACTTCCGCGTTGCCAAAAAACAATAGACAACATTAAGGCAACATTTTTGGAAAAAAACATTGGTGCATCGGATCGGATCGGCAGATACGGGGGGAAAAAACATTGGACATCGGATCGGCAGTGAAATCCTAAAGGGAACGGATTAATTAATACAGATTTAGTCCAATATTTTTGTCCTTCTCTTTGCTTTACTCTAAGCTTTGTTTTTTGTTGTTGATTTTAGCCTAAAATTGATTAATGGCAGTGATTGTTCTAATATGAAATAATAAAGTTTTTATGAATCTATTCTTAAGTTACAATACAGCAACTACATTTCCCTAGGATTTGTACACAAATCACAAAATTTAGTGATTTCTGGCCTGACATTCACTTACAAAAGGTCATGTGACTTCATAACTGTATACCCGGTCATCGCAAATTTGGTCTCAAGTTGCCTAAGACTTCAATGAACGCACAAAGCCGTGTGGCGATACCTATCATAACAAACAATGAGATATTATACACACTGAACGTCAAAAACAATCGGTATAAATCTGCCCATTAAATTACAATACCGTAAAACTCCGTGTATAAAGCACATCCGTGTATAAGGCGCACCCCCAACTTTCTAAAAAAAAAAAGAGTATTCTTGGGACAGTCCTGATTGGGTTCAGGACAAACATGCAAGCACAACTGGTACTGTCATAATGACCAGAGCAACTGAACCAGCTACAAGTCCGATTACCCATCTCCTGGCCTGTGAACTGCCCTCTGCGTCTTGTTCGCCCTCATTCATGCCTTGCTCCGCCCCCGCCACTCCCTTCGTCTTTGTATCCGTTACTGTGGGATAAAGCAAGAATGAGAATGGTCTTAGTCTTTGAAAGATTGAGCATGTACGTAGTAATATTGCTTTCTTTGTGAAAAATTGTGATTGTATAGAGTTATTTTTCATGTAATAATGATAACAAGCGTTTCCCAAGGTTGCTGAGCTGGAAAACAAGTTCATTTATCTGTTCACCAATTATATGGTACATGTAAATACCCTATACCTTTAAGCAAGCAAAGTGGTTGGCCGTTTTGTAGCCATATTTATTATTTTCTAATGGCCCTATATAGTTACATGGTGATTTTTGAGAGGGCAATTTGCAATGATCTGGCATCCGTGGATAAAATTGCTTTGGATGCACTGATTCGTCATTTTCTTGTTCTTTGCACATACTGCAGAATAGTGAGGATGATAGTTTTGTTGATGTTCAAAACTTGTGTCACACCTCAATAATTCAATCATACTTGTTACTTGTAGTAATTATGTTTGAAGGCCTTCCAAATCTTTACCGGCACTTCTTTCTTACTCTTCCAGGTTTGTTACTTAGATCCCCACTTTGTATGGTGGTCCTTTTTCAAATTCTGCCCTGGCAAGGAGAAAAGGTGATGGCAGAGAACATCACTGAATAATTTGTGTTTCTTCTCGCTAATATTGGACTGGTGCTTGTGTTTCATTTCTATGGTACATGTTTACTACTCACCAGGATGAGTGGTTTGGAGCTCAGTGGTTGCTGGCGCAGTCTCTACTGCTTCAACTGATAATACAAAATAAATATGAAATACATGTATTAAAGCATCCAAGCAAAATAAGTGGCCCCAGGGCCTACAGTATTTCATTAGACTTTATCCTTATTCTAATTGTATACCTATAAAACTCTGAATGATATCAGAATACATACATGTACATTACAACAAAATTAATTTATCTGCTCATATCAATTTTATCAAGTGAATTAAAGGTGTTAAACGTACCAAGCTGGTATTATACAAATAGTGCATGGTATGGAGTTGAACATACCAGAATACATGTATACACGGATACATTTTGAATTTGTTGAGTGCATTTAGTATTGCCTCAAGTCCGTAGACAGAGTGTATTATAAAATGCACAAGTGATATTCAGAATGTAGATCGAGGTATGTATTGTTCAATGACAAGATGATTAATTTGAGAAAATGACTTTAATATATTGATGAACCTAAAATTGACCTTGCTCAATTTTTAAGTTTCCTTACATCCACTAAAAACTCTCATTTTCGAGCATCAAAAAGGCAATGACCTTCTTTTTTTTTTTGCTTGTCAGGTGAAAAAGTCTGGAATGAATATTATTTGGTCAAAATACCTCAGCCCCACCTGAGAAGATTAATCTCCTACGCGGCCATATACAAAGTATGTATGCACATTTTGGTCCGAAATTGACCCCCCCCCCTCCCCCATGTACGCACCCCGTATGCATGTGGTCCAACTATGGTAAAAACTACATTATTTAGAAGCAGCTTTATAATGAGAATGTTTTATTACTAGGGACAATATAGTCTCAAGATCCTAGAAATCTTGTGTTCAAGATTTATGATAGTGTTATATCACCTGTACATGGGCAAGTCCAAGCTATTTTGTAGCTGTAACGCGCGGGACATCAGAGCGAAAAAGAGAGCTTACTCTTATAAGAAATATTGAAACACCAATTTGTTTTACATTTTAGATGCTTTAGAGCAAATTCTATCAAATGGCAAAAAAAAAAAATGAAATCCCCCATGCATTAACAATTTATGCGACTTTTTGCTAGCGTAACACGCGGGACCAGAGAAAGTTGGTATTTTTTATGCCTCCGCCAACGAAGTGGCCGGAGGCATTATGTTTTCGGGTTGTCGTCCGTACGTACGTACGTCCGCCCGTCCGTCCGTACGTACGTCCCGTTTTCGTTCTCGCGATATCTCAAGAACCGGTTGACGGATCAATTTCAAACTTAGTATGAGTGTACATGTTGGGGTGACAATGATCTGATTAGATTTTAGGGGTCATGAGGTCAAAGGTCAAGGTCACAGGACTCAATATATATGCAAAAATGCCTCGTTCTCGCGATATCTCAAGAACAGGTTGACGGATCAAATTCAAACTTGGTATTAGTGTAGATATTGGGGTGGCAATGATCTGATTAGCTTTTGGGGTTCATGAGGTCAAAGGTCAAGGTCACAGGACTTGATGTATGCGCAAAAATGCCTTGTTCTTGCGATATCTCAAGAACCGGTTGACGGATCAATTTCAAACTTGGTATGAGTGTACATATTGGGGTGCCACTGATCTGATTTGATTTGGGGGGTCATGAGGTCAAAGGTCAAGGTCACAGGACTCAATATGTATGTGAAAATGGCTTGTAATGGCAAAATTTCAAGAACTGAATGTCAGATTTCAATCAAACTCGGTACCTGAATGTATCATAAAGAGTCAACGTAGCCGTAAAATGTTTGGGTCATGAGGTTGAGGTCAAGGTCACTGGACTCATTATACATGCAAAAAAGCTTGTAATGCCAAAATCTCAAAAACTAAATGTCAGATTTCAATCAAACTTGGTACCTGAATGTTTTTTAGGGAGCCATCAAAGATTGGGGTCATATGGTCAAGGTCACAGGACTCAAAATATTTTTAAAAATTAAACCAGTGCATGTTAATAAGGGCTTGATATTAAAATCGCGTGATAGCGGAGGCATAATTTTCGATTGCGCGCAATCGAAGATCCATCTAGTTAACTTTGACTTTGAATGTGAATTCATCTGAATTTATATACAATATCGAAACATGCTTGGTATGGTCTTAATGTGCATCTTGTGCTCTACCAGAATATGAAATTTCATCATCTCATCATCTCAAAACTTTAGAGTTTCACACAGGGTCAATTTGAAAAAAGATTGTATTGTAACACGCGGGACATGTAACACGCGGGACATTTTTCTACCATGCGTTTTACATACTGTAGGCCCACCCCCCAATTTGCCCTTATTATAGATATATCAAGAATTTGTGCTTGGAAAATGCTCGTCTTATGCATAAATGTTCTTTATGACATTTCCTAACAACATTTAAAAACAAAAGTTGCAAAAGTGAATATTTTCTTTATGTATTTCTTTGTTTTGGGAAATTCTTATGTATTTCTTTGTTTTTCAACTTCCATTTTGACATCTTTTTAAGAAAGAAATCAATTATTCACCACTGTCAAACAATTTTTATCCTAAAATCAATTATCTGCAGTGATTAAAATGAGAAATTATTGAGTTTTTATCAATCCTATGAAAAAACACTTTTTCCATAGGAATTGTACATAAATCACAAAATTATGCAATTTCCAAATTGACTTCCACTTCCAAAAAGTCATGTGCCTTTGTAAGGGTACAAATGTTTGTCATGAATTCGGTCTCAAAAGTTGCGCAAGACTTTATAGAAAAAACTTGTTAGTGGCAGGCAAATATCCTCTCGTGTTACGGAATGATCGTAAATAAACCAATAGGCCAAAACAGGATTTTCAAAAACCCATTGCTTTACTCTATAGATTGTCCCGCGCGTTACAAAATGTCCCGCGTGTTACAAAATCTAATTATTGATTTATGTAAATTAGGTAAATGGGATAACTTTTTGTTGATATGTTATGGATGTCCCCCAAGGTAAATTAGAACTTTGTAGAGTTTCAGAAAAATAAACCTTTTGTTTAACGAGTAATTGAAACAATAAGATGTAAAAATGTAACGCGCGGGACATGCTAATTTTGGAATGCATCTAATATGCATATTGAATGAGATAACAAGCTGAAAATTATAATCCAACTTCCTTCTGGTAATGCCATCAGGTCAAGCCAATAATAAGTAAAGAATCATTACAAGCATTTTAAATATGATTTAATTTGTCTTTTATTCAGATGTCCCGCGTGTTACGACGAGTTACATATTATGCAAATATATTTGATTATTACTATTTATTGGAGACAAGCTTTTAATTTTTTTTCTTCAAATTATTAAAATTCAATATCTTAGCTTTAAAATGACATCAAGTTTCACTCAATTGGGTGAATATGAAAATTCTCCCCCCCCTGGGAACAAATACCTTGGACTTGCCCACATCCATTCTTGTTGCATTCCTCATGGTTGCGGGGGTCTTGGCAGTAGCTCTCGCATTTCACCAAGATTCCAACTGAATTGGGAAATTCCCCCAATGGCTGTACAGGGGCTGGGCTGAATACAAGCACCATGAAGGCGAGTGCTTTGAATTGACGGATGCTCAGCTTTCGGGTGGCACTCTGACTCATGTTTGGCTCTATATGTAGGAAGTAAAAGAGAAAAGAAAAAGGGAACTCATTTTGAGAGGCTTGGTACGAACAGTCACGTCACGTTCACGTCACGTGAAGGTTCTGTACCTTTTGTGAAACAGGTCACCCAAATCTACGAAGTGTTGGGTTACGTGACCCAACAGTTTGTAGATATACTATATGCAATTCATGAAAGCTCACGTTAATTGGCGCTTGCGTAAAACAAATTAATGTAAATTGTCGTTGAGAAGAGACTAATTCTCGGTAAATTTAATCGTGAACGAACCCGTCCTACCTATACTATACCAATTATAGGCGTACACAGGCCTGGGGGCAGGGGGATGGACACCCCCTACCCCCATCCCCACCCCCTTACATAATTCAAGAAATGTCTTGGTCTCGGCCTCAAAATTTGTGACCGGTCCTGGTCTCGTCCTCGGCTGCGGTAATTTTCTACGGACACCCCCTACCCACACTCCCCCCGCTTACTTCAATTTGTCTGACGAAATATCCCCCCCCCCTACACCCACCCCTTGAAAAAATCCTGGGTACGCCACTGCCTACAAGTAGCTAGTTCGAATGTCAAATACATTAATTGATTTATTTAATATTGATTGGTTGGTGTGATTGTTTCATTATAATGATTGACTGATTAATTGATTGTTTATTAGATTAAAGGGATCTAGTAACTTTGTTGACATGTGCAAAAAGTGATGAATGGTTGATGCAATGTATATTGTTGTTATCTCTTATGTCCACAGGGTATTGTGTGAAAATTTCAAGTCAAATGGACATTGTATGGCCAAGTAATGAGCGAAATGCAAAGTGATATTCAGTAACTCACTGCACTCACTTTGTACACAGAAGAAAAACTCGCCCGGAGTTTTTCTTATCTGAATACTTCAATCATACATATCTTTGTAACAAAAGGGAAATTTGAAAAACCGAAACCTGTCCCGTGATTTTATTGTTAATACGAATACAACAAGTAATAAGGGAACCGCTATAATTATAATTTTATTTTGAGGATTTGGACAATGTTACTAAGTCCCTGACTGATTTATAGATTGACTCGATTCAATAACCATAAATAAACACTATTAATCAAATCATTGTTTTATTACTTTTAAACTCATTGATCACTGCAACTCGCTCACTCACTCACTCACTCACTCACTCACTTTCACAGGCATGCACATACAACGCCGTTAAGGGCCAGTACGCTCAGACGTCAAGCACAGGAACTTCAGGCGTATGCGAACTGAATTGTCCGCTGCGTGTAGCAATTCAGCTGGAAATCAACATTTGCCAAAATCCACGCACGACACATCTTTAGAAATACTCCAATAACAAGACAAATAATGCAAGTGGTATGGTTGTACATTACCTAAATGACAGAACTGCATATTATCGTCTCAGATTACTCTGAATTATGCACGTACATATTATAAACATAATGATTGAAAAGATTTGATAAGGGGGTATCGGCATTTTCGTCGACATTTTAAAATCTCTTTGTGCGTGTATGTCTAGTCTTAGTAACAAGCGTTTGCAATTTTAAAAATCTTGATTAAACGTCACGATTTGGTTAACGCGACACTTCGGGTTTTACCGGCATGGAAAACGACAAATTGTTGGGTCACTTTACCCTACACTTCGTAGATTTGGGTGACCTGTTTCACAAAAGGTACAGAACCGTTCACGTGACGTTAACGTGAACGTGACGTGACTGTTCGTACCAAGCCTTTTGAGAAGAAATCAACTTTCTGGAATTATGATTTTCTTTATTTTTAGGTATACATCTCCAGGGCCCCGTTGCAGAAAGAGATACAATCGATTGTAAGTTGCAATTAATCGTATGAGAGAAGGCAAAAACACCACATCTCAAAGTTAAGCAATCTTCCCTAAATCAAACTGTTATCAATAGAGGAAAACTTGAATTTTAGGAAACTGAAAACCGTTTGTATATAGCTCGATTGGTTTTTCAAATATTTCTGCTTGAATTGAACAGAAATTTATGACCTTTAATTCATAAATCAGCTTCATTTTGTGAAAATAAAGTGAATCTTTTAATTCAATGACTGTTTCTGCTCATTTTCTCATATTTTCCATACGATGTTGTAACAAACACAAATTGTAAAGCATGGGCAGTAACTTCATTGCATATTTTTTTGAGAATTTTTTTAAATCTATGCACATTTGATCGTAATTCCGTTACGATAAAACGATTTAAGTTTTTCTCAATATCTTATTACTTGTTCTTTAGTCATGTCATCGTGAATTCTCTTCCTTCACCATAGTCCTAAGAACTTCCAACATAATTTTCTGAAATAATGTCACTACTTTTGCCAAAAATGGCGTAACAGTATTAGTAATTCCGTTACGTAACGGAATTACATGCACATGGTTTGTAAGGTATTGAATGATATTGCTGAAAATAACATTTTTTCTTGTTCTGAATGTAGAAATACCCTTTAAATAGCATGAACTGTAGCCATGTAGACAATAAGTCATTATACATACAGTACATGTACTGTACAATGTTACTTTATCTGACTCATTACCTCACATGCTTCATATTGCATCAATGGTGATTTAACTAAATTGATACACGATAGATAATTTCTCTAATTTCTCCACGAACATAATAGAGATGATAATGTTCTATCATTAAATTAGTTTCCAGCAAGACCCACTTGACTGAAATTATGAAGATGCAGCAGATTCATGTTTGTACTTTAGAAAGGGAAAAACGAAAACAATAACAAAAATTTAAAAATATCCAGTAATTAGTATGACACTGGTTCTACATTTATTTTCTCACATTAATTTACATTGATGTATTTTAAGATATAAATCATACCTTCAACTTTCAAGGAGATTTAATATTAATAATTTTGTATGTAGATTTGAATATCATTGATCAGTTAAGGGCTCATTACTCACCATTAATTATGTAAATTTGTATTAAACTGAAGCATATAAAATCAAACATAAATACAGAATAGGCTTCAAGATATTCAAAACTATACATAATACAGGCTAAGATATGTTTTATTCATTATCATAAAGTCAGAATTAATTGAGTGTTCAGTGTGTTTCTGTATGCAGATCAAAGAAGATGTACAAAGTATTTGCATTTTCAAATGGGAACTCCTAAAGGTGTCTTAACTCTTTCATTTGTTGCAATTCGATTTTTATATTTTATATGCCAACTTTTTGTATTTGGATCATACATGTTTATATCCGTACATGTATTTCATGAAATTAATGAAAACGCATTCTAAATTGATTTGAGAGTAAATTAAGATCACTTTAGGATGAATTTTTAAAAGAATAATTTTAGAATATAACAAGAGTTTATATAACAAATCTCGATTTGTTTGTAATTCTGTTACGCACACACATAAATTCAGGACTTGTTCTGGTCCTTATGTAAGAGTTTAACAATGCATACATTGTTTAACAATGCATACAAATTAACAATGCATACAAATTCTTTACTATAAACTGTGCGCAGAAAAATGTAACCAAGAAATTGCATTTTCATGGGTGGATTCATGGGTGGATTTCACAGGCGTAATTCCGTTACAGTGACATTCGTTTGTCTTAAGGTAATTTCAGAGGTTAAAATAGATCATTTCTGGAAAAAAGAGGTACCAAATTCAAGTTTGTAACTTAAATGATAAGTTTTTATTACCAATGAAGAATTTTTTGTGGTAGCTTTTGCAGAAAATCATTACAAAGTTAGTGTTGAATAAAAGACCCCTTTCCGTTATGATTGTATTTTGGTCTCCTGACACTACAGTGTTATAGATTTGTACCTCTAGTACCCCTGCCAGTTATTAAAGTTGTAAAAACTGTGGAAGTGAAAGGAATTTTAAATATGATTAAGAAAACAGAGCTAAAAATCACTTATATATCATTCTGTAACAGTGGAATTGCCCATTCACAATGCATTTCCATTCACACAGATTTCCAATATTCAGGAAGTTTACGAGGCTTTATAGCATTGAAAGTTGAATTATTTGACCTGTTTGTGATTTTAAATTGTTTAAAAGTTTCTTGATATTGATGATGTGCAGTTCTTTAGCATGTCACATAATGTAGGTACTTTTTTTTTTTTTTTTACTTTGGGTTTTTTCACAATTTAACCATTTTTCTTGAAGTAAAGGAAAAATTAAAAAAATGTTGCTATTTTTTACTTCAAATATGGTTATTATTGTCAAATTATTGATTTTTGAAAAGTATTGAAGCTAAAATGTGAATTTGTTGTTGTTCATGTACCGATTTGTGGAAAAGTTGATCCCACTGCTCAAGTTGTGTAATTCCGTTACACACTTTAGTGGACATAGTTTCTAGGATTTTTCTTTCATTTAATTGATGCAATCCTTTTTAATTTCTTGCCTACTAATATGAAGCTGAAAATAAACCGAAATAAAGCTGGAGTTTAGCAATATTTTTTTCAAATTTCACTCTTATTTGTATTTTGGCCATATTTTCATTTGTTTTACACATAACAAGTTCAAAAATTGCTCTACAGATATGTCAAATTATGGTTTATATTCAAGTGCTAGATAGCCTTGATGTTTGCATTAGCATGTAAGAAAAGTTGAGTGCAAAATAATTGAGTTTTCCTTGTAACTTTCAGAGATGTAATTCCGTTACAAATTTGTGTAATTCCGTTACAGTGGTCTTTTTTCAAAAAAGTGAATTTGTGAACTTATCATTGTGTTGTTTATGCACGTACTTGTTCCAAAATGAAGTTGACATTATCAAGATAGAAAAAATACATAAAATCAGTTTCAAAGTGTCTTATATTTCAGAGAAACTCAACGCAAACTTGTAGCAAAAAAAAACCTCCATTCTCCGGTAATTCCGTTACGGTCACACATATTGGTCTAGTGTGCAACAACACATGGAAGATATAAAACCATTTCCCTATCATGTTGTAGCCTGGTTACCCGTGCAACTTATATAAGTATCAAAATTTACTTAAGTCATGAGAATATTGCGCAGGGAATGAAATAATGAGCAAAAAACGTCTCTGAATGTAATTCCGTTATGGTGGAATTGCCCTGCTGCTAATGAATATTCATACATTCGTGAGCAGCAGTACTAATTAAATATGCAATTTTCTAACCAGTGGTTATAAATTTTGCTCATAATTAAAAATAGTTGTTAGTAAATTTAGAAAATTGCATTATATTTAGTGAGTATTGGTGCTCATGAATATTCATGAATATGAATATGAATATTTATGAGCACCAGTGTTACTGCTCAATAAATGTGCAATTTGTTTACTAACCACTATTTTTATGTGAGAAAATGATGTTGATGAATGCTACATTCAACATTAAGCTATTGTCATGCCCTAGACCAGTGGTATAAGCATTCCAACAGCGCACTTCAGGGTCTTTTAAACAAAATACAGGGTGTCAAAAAAAAAAAAAAAAAAAAAAAAAAAAAAAAATCTTTTTTTTTTTTTTTTTTTTTTTTTGCTGTGAAAGTTGGGGGTGCGTTTTATACACGGGTGCGTCTTATACACGGAGTTTTACGGTATTCATGAGGAAATAAGTGACTAGAAATTACAAGAGTTATGCTCTCATCACATCTAGTAAGTCAAAAGGCTAGGAGTTCCTTCCCCTTTAAATATCTGTACATACAATGTAGCATGGATTATATTCAACGATTTTTCGCAGAGAAGGTGTAAATTAAACATGTTTACTGATTTGCAATTTTTCAAGAAATTTGGAAGAAGGTTACTAAGCTTTTTATATGACACCTTAGAATGTTCTCGCAACGTGATTGGTTGAATTCAGGTCACATGACATTTGTGGAAATGTACCATTCCACGATTTTGATGTCATTTTCATTGAATAGAACTTTGTTAGTACCATTCCACGATTTTGACGTCATAAATGTGGAATGGTACTTTTTGATGTTGTTTTGTGCAAGCGCCAGCGCGCGTTAAAAATAACTGCACATATTGCACAGATTTCCATTCATGAACAAGCGCATTAACAAACATTACGCACTCCATGCAAGGCAGCTGTACTTTGTACACAGCATGGCTGCAGAACCGGGAATTGTTATGCTGACGGATGCCGATTTAGACGATTTAATCGACAATGCGGATTCTTATTTAACACGAAGAAGCAAATAAAGTAGGTGTCATATAAAACAAATAATGAATGTTTTTTTCCATTCGTGCAATATGGTACAAATATTTTCATCCAGTGAAAGATGGAATTTTCCATTCAACTCGGAACATTCCATTTTTCACCTCATGCAAATATTCGTTCCATTGCACTCATAAACATTCATTATTTGTATACTATTCATGCAACAGGTCACACATCGTACGCTTAGTGAGCTTATTTCACTTTCGAAATGGATGTAAACTTTCTCGGGCGATTTTCTCAGGATTTTATTTTCAGAGTATTCAAAATTGCTCTTGGTAAATCGTTAATAACTCCACGTTACAGAAACTTTATGTGACAAACTTTATATAATATTAAAGCTTAGATAATGCCGGTTCAGACTATTTGAAAATCTCGAAAAATGAGGTTACCTGAAATTTGGCTGATCTTTCTGTGACAAGTCACATATTATGACCCCATCTCAGAACTTGGCCGTGAAACATTCGGTCATCTAAAAAAAAGTACATGCGTGTC
Source organism: Echinarachnius parma (assembly GCA_037951105.1). Lineage (NCBI taxonomy): Eukaryota > Metazoa > Echinodermata > Echinoidea > Clypeasteroida > Echinarachniidae > Echinarachnius > Echinarachnius parma. Next base: position 17,698 of record JBAMJV010013025.1, read on the forward strand.
ACGTGAATTGCTGTTATTGATAAGTGCAAAAGTCCTGCCACTTCTGGTCTTATATTTCATGCATCAAGTCCATTGTCAGCTGCTAAGTCAGGAAAGCTAAGCGACTTACTCAACTACATGTATCTACTCATTTGGGCAGAAATCGGGCATGTTTTCATTGTACTTTTGGGGAAGATTCCAGATTGGTAACTTGCGTTTAAAAAAAATGACAAGACAAAAATTTGGTATACCTATAGATCTGAGAAAATCTTGCATCTATGAAGAGATCCTGGTTTAATGTTTTATGTTTTATGAGCTGAAAGTTAAAAATGTTCCAAATTATGAAGGAATAACCTACAGGATATGTAAATATCTGTATACTTGCGTTACATTTATCCAGTAGGTATTACAAACAATGATTTGTGGCACTCGACACATGGAAAATTTTATCAGAAAAGATACTGTGAAATTCAATCATCCAATTTGGATATCTTAAATAAAGAAAATACCAGAACAAATTGTAAAGAAAAACAAATATAAACAAAATTACTGTGTAGTCCCATGTATAAATTTTACTGTACATGCATGGTTTCAGTTCTCCCATAATATCCGAGAAAGAAAAAAAGGATGCTAAATGAAAAGAATCCAGAAAAAATCAATCAGAATTGAATTATTTTTTTTCATTTCATGTCCACTTTCTGGTGTAAACACTGTAACATGTTCTGTAAAAAAACAAATTACACCTAATGCCCGGCGCAGACGGAGCCGACTCGACTGGTTGTCATTCCGATCGGCTCAGTTTTTAGTGCCTCGCAACACACATTTTGCCAGTCGAGAGACAGTCGGATGCCAGTTGGGGCCGATTCAACACGATAAATCTGCTCCGACCAACCGGGCCCAACTCTAGCCTGATTAAAACCAGTCGGATCGGGTCGAGTCGGTTCTGTCTGCGACGGGCTTAATGCATGTACACATTATGCTTGTACCGTCTACACGCAGACAATTCAATACACGTACAAAGGGAATCATGCAATTCGGTAACTGAAATCACTCTCAAGGTCTATTTCTAATATTTTGGGAAGGCATCAGCTGTGAATTTTGAAAGTCAATAACAGCATTGTATCAATTTTTTTTTTGCACTTACCCGTTTGCTTTGTTCATCGGATTCAAAAGGATAGAAATACGCACGCACCAAACGATATCTTTTTTGTAGTTTCATGTGCTGTCAAAATGCCATCGTAGTCTCTTTTACGAGCTGGCCTACTTTCTTCTTTAACTTTTTTTTATTTTTTTAGTGCATTTATAAATATTTTGTAATGTTCATTGTTTTTGATGTTATCATAATTTTATCCTAATAGTTTCACCACAAGGATACATGTACAACAAACATATTTTTAAATGGAGTGAAAGAAGGAAAAATTTAATTTTGTTCTGGAAAGCAACTACACGTAACAACAATGTATTAATTTCCATGATCATTGTATTTACATTACCCCATTAAAATCAGAAATACGACACGATGCAAGGTTTTCATATTATTTTTGTTTGAACAGCACTGAACCATTGCAGCCAGCCAGCAGGTGTGCGTTCACCCAACCATGCATAAAAACAATACTTAATTGTTATTGTATCAAAAGGTTTTTCAAATTTTAATTGGATGTTTACAACTGGGAATGAAGTAAGAGTTTTTAATTTGTCAATATTAACATGCATATTACACAAAAATGAATGGGAAAGTGCACTTTTGTTGCCTTTTTGTATTTGACAATTGAGCTTAAAATTACACATGGCACCACAAAGTGTAGTCTGTCTGCCCCCTGGTCCACACAAGAGGCTCTAAGGGAGGCCTTTAATTTCACATTGTACGCATTCACAGGTTAGAGGTCATCCACCCCCCCCCCCTTGCAAAATTTCTGGCTCTGCCACTAATCAGATTTTGATGAATTCAAATAAGTTGTCATTGATTGCCATTGATATAAGTTTAGATGTTCTTTTGTAATTGAATTTGGGAAAGTATGTGATTTTAAAAAGGAGTCATTCAGATTTGTGAAAAATATATCAACTTTACCCAATTGTTGATCTAGTCACTACAGATACCAAACCCGATACCGAGAGCCCGAAAGAGAAGAAAAGGACGAATCAGAGAAGGGGAGAAAATGAACTCTTTTGTCAGCGCTTGAGATGGAAGATGGGGAGAGGTGCCAAGCCTGTTGACAAGGAGACAGAACACTACCAGTATCTCCATGGTGACATTTGGTGATCATCATCATCATCATCATCATCATCATCATCATCATCATCATCATCATCATCATCTCTTCACAATTCAGTAAGTACAAATGCTGTAAATAAGTGCTTGATAATTAGATCATCATGTAAAAAATAGCACTTGTATTAAAGTATATCGCCATATTTCCTACTTCAACTGTGAGTTACTAGAATAATGCCCATTTTTTCCTGAATGCACTTAAAAAAACAAGTACAATAAAAATAAGTACAAACATGAATAAGTGCTTAATAATTAGATCATCATGTAAAAAATAGCACTTGTAAGTAAAGGCGCATGTGAGTTACTAGAATAATGCCCAGTTTTTGCTGAATGCACTAAAAAATAAACAAGTGTGTAATACATGCTAGTCAATTGTCCTTGGTGGGCAGCAATGGAAAACACTGGAAATAGATACTAATATATGCAAGTACTGTATGCCTCCTAGTATTTACTAAACGTGTACACGACAGACACAAGGTTAGGATAGGGTGTCGGATAGGGTGTCTTTTCCAATGAAAAACGATACCAAGAACAGTAATGTTGGTTGTATAGTTTTTGTTTTAGGCCGCTGTGTGTGACACCGTGTCAGGTTCCCATTTTTGTCAATTTTTACCAAGTCTGTGCCTGTTAAATCGCACATACTGCCCGTCATAGCATCGAACAACGAGCAATACGCACGCCATTGTTAGTGTGCACCAGGCCCCCCCATCTCAAAATGGAAGTTGGTCAAAGCGACACTTACTCTACAGGGTATCCCCTCATGCAAATGAGATAAGCCGCCATGGTAACATTAGCGTGAGTTCACAAGTACTGCACGATTTTCCTGATTAACACACACTTTGATAGTGCTGGTTTCTATTATATGACGTCATAAGAAAAACAATGATTTGCGCTTAGTGAAAAAAATGCCAAGGGGAATCCCCCAGAGATTTCTATTGGCGCGATAGTAATGAAATTGCGTACTTGTTGAAACAGCGCGCCAGCAAAACAATAGAGATAAATATAAATAATTCCAATATAAAGCGTGATGGGAAGCGCGTTTACCCAAAATACACAATTACCATAACAGCGGAAAACAAATGATGATCGCCCTATGCGTACTTAGCGTGACCCTTTTTGGGGCGCGTAACTTGCATTATTTTCAACCAATGAATTTCCCTGTTTAAGTGAGAAACTCTGACGTTTCAGCTCATTTGCATCAGAGGTTACCCTGATAAGTAAACAAAAATTGACCTATCTGTGGTTAAAAGATCATACGCTTATTCATTTGGGCTTCTAGTATTTCTATATTGTATTCCTGTGGTGTGCACACTGCTGTGTGCCGAGAGAATGGGCATGGTTGTTCGATGCTATGACGGGCAGGAAGTGCGATTTATACTATATTTTGGGAAGTGCCCCGTTCCGTTTTTTTTGTGCCACCCTGTATTATATCACCCAAGTGCCCGAGTATGAGGTTCGTTGAGTGCAAATGCATGCAAATGCCAATTAATGCACAAATATTTGGTATCATCTCTGAGCGAGAAGGCAGAGTCCTAATAGACAAAGATGAAATATTTGATGGGTGACAGTAAAACATAATTAAAGAATTAAAATTATGAAAACATGAATTAAATGTGATAATTAATATTTAAATGTTTACCATGTTCCATGGTAACTCGCATCACACTTCATGGTATGCTGACTACTTCATTGTGCTGTAACTCCATTATTTTGATGGAACTGTAGGCTGATTTTATCCCCAGTGATTAACGTAGATGGGTCATTCTTCGATAAGTGTATAGTTTTGCGTCTCGCTACTTTGGTGTCGCATAGAAACAAATTAAAGCTTTTTTTTTGTTACCTCTTTGTGTTGACTTACAAGTAAGTAAAAAAATAAAAAATAAAACAAAAAGTAAAGTGATAACTCTTACACTTTTTATGCATCCGCCAACGAAGTGGCCGGAGGCATTATGTTTTCGGGTTGTCCGTCCGTCCGTACGTACGTCCGTCCGTCCGTACGTACGTCCGTCCGTCCGTACGTACGTCCCGTTTTCGTTCTCGCGATATCTCAAGAACCGGTTGACGGATCAATTTCAAACTTAGTATGAGTGTACATGTTGGGGTGACAATGATCTGATTAGATTTTAGGGGTCATGAGGTCAAAGGTCAAGGTCACAGGACTCAATATATATGCAAAAATGCCTCGTTCTCGTGATATCTCAAGAACAGGTTGATGGATCAAATTCAAACTTGGTATTAGTGTAGATATTGGGGTGGCAATGATCTGATTAGATTTTGGGGTTCATGAGGTCAAAGGTCAAGGTCACATGACTTGATGTATGTGCAAAAATGCCTCGTTCTTGCGATATCTCAAGAACCGGTTGACGGATCAATTTCAAACTTGGTATGAGTGTACATATCGGGGTGCCACTGATCTGATTAGATTTGGGGGGTCATGAGGTCAAAGGTCAAGGTCACAGGACTCAATATGTATGCAAAAATGGCTTGTAATGGCAAAATTTCAAGAACTGAATGTCAGATTTCAATCAAACTCGGTACCTGAATGTATCATAAAGAGTTAACGTAGCCGTAAAATGTTGGGGTCATGAGGTTGAGGTCAAGGTCACGGGACTCATTATACATGCAAAAAAGCTTGTAATGCCAAAATCTCAAGAACTAAATGTCAGATTTCAATCAAACTTGGTACCTGAATGTTTTTTAGGGAGCCATCAAAGATTGGGGTCATATGGTCAAGGTCACAGGACTCAAAATATTTAAAATTATTAAATCAGTATTCAATCATCCAATTTGGTTACCTTCACTAAAGAAAATACCGGAACAAATTGTAAAAAATTACTGTGTAGTCCCACGTGTACAGTTTACTGTATGGTTCCAGTTCTCCCATTAGGAGACATCCGAGAAAGTACAAAAAGGATGCTAAATGATAATAATCCAGAGAAAATCATTCAGAATTGAATTAGAGCCAATTATTTTTTTCATTTCATGTAACATGTAACATGTTGCTTGTACCGTCTACACGCATGCAAACACAATTACGCTCATATACCGTCTACACGCATGCATACACAATTCAATGTACATTTACAACTTTAATCAATTGTAATTTAGATTGCTCTCAATGTCAATTTCTCATATTCTAGGAAGGCATGCAGCTGTGAAAATCAATATTAGCATTGCATGAATATTTTTTGGGGTACTTACGTTTGCTTAGTTCATAGGATTGAAAGAATAGAATTATGCACGCATGCACGCATGGAACGATATCTTCTTTGTAGTGTCACGTGCTGTCAAAATCCCGCGTATTTCATGTTACACTATGCTCATGCCCGGCTAGTCTCTTTTCAGAGCTGGCTTACTTTCCTCTTTATTACTTACATTTTTTTAGTGCATTTATAAATATTTTGTAATGGTCATTGTTTTTGATGACATCATAATTTCATCGTAATGGTTTTATCACAATGATACATGTACAACAAACATGTTTTTAAATGGAGTGAAAGAAGGACAAATTTAATTTTGTTTGGAATGCAACTACATGTAGCAACAATGTATTAATTTCCATCATTGTATTAACATTACCCCATTAAAATCAATAATACTACACAATGCAATGTTTTCATATTATTTTTGTTTGAACAGCACTGAACCATTGCAGCCAGCAGGTGTGCGTTCACCCAACCATGCATACAAACAATACTTAATTGTCATTCCAGGCAAGTAGCCAGGGGGAGATGGGGTGCATTTGGTCCATATATGCAACCCCCCCCCCCCCCCCCATTCAGAAAAGACCACTTTTCATCATCTCGGCCATGAGCCCCCCCCCCCCCCCCCCCCCCGCGCGTTCACTGCTTTGTTAATTACACACCCCCCTCTAGAAAAATCCTGGCTACGGGCCTGCATTAGTGTGTTGTAATAACTTCCCCAAAATGTATAAATAGGGAGGGCAACCAGCCAGAGAAGAAAGACAAAATAGATCAGATAATGAGCAACAGCCATGGATATTTTATTTAGAAAAAAGAAATGGATTGGGCACCAACATGCAGTGGCGTACCCAGGATTTTTTATTTATTACCCCGGATTTATTTTTTCTTCCAAAAAAATTTCTGTCAGCGGGGGGGGGGGGGGGGGGGGAGTTGTAGAAAAATTTTGAAGCCGAGACCAACAATTGTCGACACTTTCGAGGCCGAGACCACGGTTTTTCGCTAAAATTTGGTCTCGAGACCGGTTAAATTTTCAAAAGGGGGGGGGTTCAAACCCCCCAAAACAGTCAGTTTTGGGTCAAAGGGGGGGGGGGGGGGTTGAACCCCCCAAAGCCCCCACCTGGGTATGCCTATGCCAACATGTAAAGTATAATTGTACATGTACATGTATATGAAGCATGATTTGGTGTACTTCAATCTAGATATAATTTACTGTATTATTGTAGGAATTTGTTTTTATTCCAGCTACCCACAAATACAATTCAGAGGCTATGTTTGCATTGATAGTAAATGAAAATATATATCTCCCATTTATCGACTAGTTAAATGTCCATTCTTTCTTGGACCAGGCTATCTACTGTAGCATCTGCAGTGTGCATAAAAGAATGGTTCAATATTTATAAATCGAAACACAAAAAGTAACTACCTCCCTAAAGAACTGCTCATAATTTCATAACCGATAATTATTTTGAGATGTAATCTTTCCACAATATTTCTACTGTTGTTTTGTACATGTTGTGTGTAAATCAGAGATATTCATCACTTCATGGCTGAATGAGCACATATTAACCCTAATCCCATTGGGTTATTTTAGGGATTTGATTTCATTAGGGGGGGGGGGGGGGGCATTTTGGCCCCCCCTCCTCAAATCTTGGCAACGAATGGACCGATTGACTTGAAAATTGGCACATAGGTAAAACAAGTCAAGTAGAATAAGAATTTGAAAAAAAATAAATTGGACAATTATCTTTTTTAAAAAATAATTAATTACAATTTTGAATATGCAAATTATTGACGAGTTTGGGGGAAAATTGGGATTTTCATCTAAAATCAAGATAAATTACAGGATTTCTTGGAACAGGTTTTCTGTAAAAATACTTTCAAATGATGTAATTCATCATATCCATGTTTTTTATAAATGGTGATAAAATATATCACTAATTTGCATAAATTTTGCAATTTTTTTTTTTTAGAAGAATTTATCTCTGAAATGTATGAATTAAACTAATAACAAAGAAATGATCCAAATTATAATTCAATGTAACAATTATAACAGATTTGGAGTTTACATGGCATCGGCTATATGAATTACATAGAAACCTGTACAAAAATTGCATTTTTTGGTGACGGTTGAGCAATTATCGACCTTTAAAATCAGTTCTACATGTCCGACCGGGGTGAATTATATATCAAAACATGCGGGAGACTTGAGAGAAAAAAGTCATGAAGTTTGAACGTGAAATTCCAATCGGTCTAAATGCACGTCAACAAAAATGACAGGGGGGGGGGGGGGCGAAAATGGCCCCCCCCCCCCCAATGGGATTAGGGTTAAAAACAAAATGACCCAATTCCAAAAGTCGCAAGAACTTAAGCATGCCTGTACAAGGGGGTTGCTAATATACGGAGTGTAGAATTTTTGAGGTAACTAATAAATGGCAAAAATTGATGAAGGATTGGACAAAAGACTAAAATGGAGGGGGTTTGGGGTCCCAAAAGGCCCCCCCCCCCCCCCCCAAGATCTCTGCTATAATGTGCCCGATCGCGACCAAATTTTGCAAATACTTTCTGATGTAATCTACTGTACATGTACATAGAATCATAGTATGCAAAATAGCCCTAATTAATTACACAAATCAAATATGCTAACTTGTTTTTATTTCTTCGTTTAAAAAAACAATTTCGCATTTGAGAAAACATGCAAATTATTTAAAAAGTAGATATAGGGTTCAAGTTATATTTTATACAGTAAATGAGTTTTTTTTTAAATTGTAAAAATCAGTTAAAACAAAGAAATACATTACAAAATCGAAATTTCATTTTTTTTTTTTATTGTTGGTTTCATTTTATTTTGTGTCACATTACAAATGTGTATCAAAAGGTATTTCAAATTTTAATTAATGTTTACAACTGGGAATGCAATGTAAGAGTTTTTAATTTGTCAATATTACCATGCATTTCACAAAAATGAATGGCAAAGTGGACTTTTGTTGCCTTATCTATGTGATAATTGACCTTAAAATGATACATGACACCACAACTGTAGTCTGTCTGCCCCCCTGGTCCAAGCAAGAGGCCCTATCGGCAGGCCTTTAATTGCTCATTTCACACATTCGCAGGTTAGAGTCCCCCACCCCCCCCCCCCCCCCCCTCCTTCCTTCCCTTGCAGAATTCCTGGCTATGCCACTAATCAGACTTGGGGTATTCAAACAAGTTGTAATTGATTGTCATTAACTATATAAGTTTAAATATGTTCTTTTGTAATTGAATTTGGGAAAATAAGTTATTTAAAAAAGGAGTCATTCAGATTTGTGAAAATATATCAACTTTACCCATTGTTACTCTACACTACAGATATACCAAACCTGATACTGAGAGCCAGCAAGCGCAGAAAAGGAAAATGAACTCTTTCGTCAGCGCTTGAGATGGAAGATGGGGATGGGGCCCAGCCTGTTGCCAAGGAGACGGAGCACTACCAGTATCTCCATGGCGACATCAAGAAGAGGATTGGCAGACAATTGATGTTTTGTAGGCAGATGAACTCCAGCATGGTCACCATCAAACTGGGAGAGCTAGGTGGGTGGTATACCTGTGATATGTATGCTACATGTGCCTATCCTTTCAACACATTTTTCTCTTGTTCATATAGTATAGCTTTATAGTTTATTATTATAATCATTATATTGTGTTTTTTTTCTTTCATTTACTTAATATCTTCCAGTAACTTTTGCTACTCATCTTAGTCTCATCAGTTGTGCATGCAGGCAGCCCATCTGAGGTGTGTTCTGTTCATTCCCTTTTCAGACTGATACCCTTTCAATCTTGGTCCTTCTCCTTCCCAATTTTCTTTATATTTCATATTACGTTTTGTACTCTGCCTTCTTGATATTTCATATTGCTTTGTCTTCATTCTGCCTTCTTGTTGACGGTCACCTTGAGAATTAACACTGTCAGCATCACCCAGTGGCATAGCGTGGTCGGACTGATTGGGGGGGCACGAAAATTATTGGGGGGCACACCTTATGTATTTCTTTGTTTTTCAAAAAAATGCCCCCTTATGTTTTCTATTATTTTTTCCAAATTATTGGGGGGGGCACAGGCCCCCCGTGCCCCCCCCCCCCCCCTGTAGCTATGCCACTGGGCCATCACCTTCATCACCACCACAGTCACCACCGTCATCAACACCATCATTATTATCACCACTACCACCATAATCCTAATCATCATTATCATAATGATGATCATCTTCATAATTCTCGAGTCTACATTTTCTCACTATCTTTTCTAGGAATGTTGGTCATTTCATCCTCTGGACCCCAAATCCACCCTTTGTATTAAAAGATACTAAGTTTCCTAGAACTCCAGTATTCTGTAGAACCCTATCTTATGATATTTCTTGGGATCAGTCCGTAGGGGGTTCAGTTATGTGTACCATGTAAATGAGGGATGTTGCAAACAACAAATCAAAACACACTTTCTTTCAATGTCAAACCATATTTGATCATGTCTGTTGTGATTACTTGACATGCCCATTTTCTTTTCTCTGAGAAAATATATACTCTAAACCTGGTCCAGCGAGTTCCTGTCTCACAGAGACCACTATTTCTATATCACTTGGGTGGTCTTGATAGTAAGGTTTGGCTGTAATTAAAACCACTGCTATGCAAAATATTTAGTGGGTATGTAGGAGACAGTGTACAATTGGGCTGTCGCCGGTCGGTCAGTCTATTGGGCCACCAGATGTCTTTCCTTCACCTGTCTAATTATTTGAATAATGCCTTTGGTTGGCTTTCATCTTTCTCTGTTTCTTTTTTTTTCTTCAGCTGAGAAAGAGAAAGCAGCATTCAGCAAGATAAGGAAACAGCAGCTAAAGAAGGAATCGCACAAGAGAAGACTCCAACAGATGAGACCAACATACCACATCAACAGGAGACCAAAACTAAAACAGAGATGACATTTAGAATGAAACCTTTAAATTAATCTGAGGGCTCATGTTCTGGAAGCCTCGCCAGTTTAGTTGCAGGCCCTTTAGATAATGAGCTCAGTAAAGTAAGAAGAGGTAGGTCAGGGTGGGCTACTAGCACAGCTCAAGAGAATTTGACCGGGTGGACGTGGTGGCAGTGGCAGGACTGGTAGAGTGCACACTTTCCAATCTTTCCAAATGAGATTGAGAGTTCAAATCCAATGTATGCCATTAATATGAACATTGATATGTTTGAATATGAAATCATCTCTCTGCATTTGTATCATGATAATGAATCCACTATTGCTGCTCTCTACCCAGGTGTATAAATGGGGACCCGTTCGGAGTGGAACCTGTATGCACCTTTGGCTGCCAGAGATGATTAATCATGTAAGGCGCTATATAAATCATTGAATACTATTATTATAAAAGCCTGTTAACAATGATTGGCAATTCCAAAATGTAAAATATATAGTGCTGAGTTATTCCAAAATGATTGGCAATTCCAAAATGTAAAATATATAGTGCTGAGTTATTCCGTTTATTTCACTAAATGTTTAAATGTTGTCTTTAAATGTTTTAAAACTATTTATTTTATGCTGTTTTCCGGGCCATTACTACAGGGTGAAAAAGAAATTAATTTTGTTAAAATTTTTTTTTTTTTACAAAACGTTAAACGCTTAACTAAACATTTTGATTCAGCACTAAAAATAAACATTTGTTGCTTGACTGGTTATTTATTTGAGGTATCTTCCAAAAGCTTTTTAGTTTTAGCTTGCAACTGAGCAAGCAGCAAACATAAAATTTAACTTGTCTTTGTTAACACATTTGGGACTGATTGATTTTGCAATAACATGTATTCTCCATAGACCCAAGCCAGAGTATTTTCGGGACAAATCTTGAAGGGTTTAAAACCGATCATAGAAATATTGACTTAGAAGACTTGAATGTTGTTAACCCATAACCCTAACCCTGACCAAGACTCACAATAGGATAGGTGGGTAGGCTTTGATTTTAATATACCTATTACCTAAACCCAAACACAGTATAAAATGATTTTTTTTAAAATGATTTTGTTTAGATTGAAACATGATTC
>JBAMJV010013026.1:0-62817 GCA_037951105.1 Echinarachnius parma
TCTGATTGGTTGAAACGCGTAAATGTTCTGACTTACGATCAATCGTAACTTACAATCGATTGTATCTCTTTCTGCATCGGGGGCCCATGATTACAACGACTTCCATACCACGCCCGGTCGAAATCTAAATAAAATAAAAATATGAAATGAAATCTTCATACATTATTTCCCGTTACCTTCGCAAAACCAGCTCATTTTCGAGCGAAGCCGCAGTTCAGTATGGCAAACAGACATAGGCGTACGGACACATTTGGCTAGGGGGCTGAAATCATTTGCCCGAATACCACCCCATCTTCCCAATGTTCACCTGACAAGCAAAACAAAAGAAAAGAGTTATCACAATTTAACCACCCGAAAATGATATACTTGTTATATGAGTTTCCCCCAAATATGACAACATTTTGCTCGAATGTAACATGCTTTTACCAGAGTTCGATAAGTTTTTGCCAGACAATGAAATGTGTTCGCTCAAATATGACATGGTTTGCCCGAAGGTTGCGTGTTTTTTTCCCAAACAGGACCGTTTTTGAAACTTCGGGGGTTGGCGGCTATACCAAAAGACACAGCCCCATTTGATCTGTATCAGCCCACCTTCGGGCAGCACAAGGCAGTTTTGTTTGAGGACAGGAATGAATTTCAGTGGCGTAGCTGGGAGGGCGTGTCCCCATTATTTCTTCAAAACGATGCAAACATAATCCGGAATCCTTTTAATAAATACATAATGTAAATAGACCGCGTCTCTAATTATTCGCGTTACTCCCCCCAATCCATCCGACCAGGCAACGCCCCCGCAACGCCACTGATGATTCATGTAGGCAAATGACCACAGCGCCCTGGATTAGCCTTTGCCTGCATGTGCGCCATAATTGGTGGCTTTCCGTCACTAGCATGATCGAAATAAACACAAAAAGTAACCCCCCCCCAAAAAAAAAAAAATAATAGTAATAATAATAATTAAGTCAATAAATAAATAAATTAAAACAAATAAACTACAATTAAAAATAAAAAAATAAACAAATACATAATAAAAAATATCATACTTACTTAATCGAGTAGTATATCAGAAATCTGGCTTGACAAAAATATTTATAGAATTATGATGTACAATTGTGTAAATCAGAAGTATCCTGACACCACTTCGTGGCCGAACGAGCACAGACTGAAAACACAATGACCCAATTCAAAAATCGCAAGGCTTGCGCATGTTTCTGAAACAGCCATAGGCGTACCCCGGGGGTGGGGTTTAGGGGGTTAACCCCCCCCCCCCCCCTTTGAACTTTGCTGTTTTGGGGGGTTTGAACCCGCCCCCCCCCCCCCCCCCTTTTTCAAATTTTAGCCGGTCTCGAGACTACTTTTACTATTTTTTTTTGGACCTAAACTTTTCTGGAAACAACACTGTGTTGGACCTAACCTCTTTAAAAAAAATAAAAATCAATTTTCTTTGTAAATTTTAACAAATTTCCAGTATGAATTTTAGTTTTATGTTAGCTTTACCTGATAGAGCTGCTCAAAATCTATAGATTAAGCTAAAAAATGAATTTTGATAGAAAGTGGACTTAACCTCTTTTGAAAACGAGCTCTTCATATTTATATAATTGCAAGGAATAATCATAAATAAAAGAATAGTACCGTAGCTTAGTATACAATGTTCTTCCCTTAGCTCCTCCAAATGAAAAAGGGCACGGGTCAGAAAAACTGTCTCCGCCAGGACTCGAACCCAATATACATGATATAGATTGTTTTATTTTTGTTTTAATACACGCTCGTATCAAGTAATTTTTGTATATATTTTTCATCCTAAAATCAACATTAATATCTACGTGTGTGCATTAATGTCATACCTTTGGAAATTGTACCTTTTTTGTGTTTTTTTCGCATAATATCAATTGCAGGTATTGCACCAACACATTATGAGTTATATGTGACCGGCTACAGCAAAACCCTTCACTTGTCGGTTAAAATCAAAATGTAGATTTTCATACCATTATAAAGGCCTTATCACAAGCCTACATTTGATGCTTTGTTCTAAGAAATTGGTCAATAACGGGGGAGGATATGATTTGTTCAATTGTACAATCATAAGTCTTTTACATGCACATTATGTGGACAAAAAAAAATCTTCAAAACCTGAATTACCGACAGGTGCAGGGTTTCGCTCAACCCCCCCCCCCCCCTCCTTCCCCCCCTCCCTTGAACCAAAACATGACTGTTTTAGGGGGTTTGAATCCCCCCTTTTAACATTTTAACTGGTCTCGAGACCCAATTTTAGCGGTCTCGACCCTCATTTTCGATGGTCTCGGCCTCGAAAAGTGCGAAGAACCCTGGTCTCGGCCTCGAAAATGTCGAAAATGTTCGGTCTCGGCTTTGAACATTTTCTACGACTACCCCCCCCCCCCCCCCCCCCCCCCCCGCTTACAGGATTTCCAACGACTGGATCTTGGTCTCGGTCTCGAAAATGTCGAAAATTCGCGGTCTCGGCTTCAACAATTGTATACGCCTACCCCCCCCCCCCCCCCCCCCCCCCCGCTAACAGAAATTTTGTCTGAAGAAATATCCCCCCCCTCCCTTTGAAAAAAATACTCGGTACGCCACTGTAGCTACGTAAGCACATTTCGTATATGACCAGTTTTATTACCCTCGAGATGTAATTAATGCTTTATTGTAACTTGTTATTATGCCTTGTATTTCCAACACTAGTCAGTAATGTTGTATTTTAAATCACTGTTAACAGTGAAAGCATGTATATACTAACGCATTGTTTGTGTCAACAGAGTAATGAAACCTACTTAAATATGTACATATTTTATTGTATGGATATTTTGCTTTTGATAACTTGGGAACAGAAAACGGGTTTTGTCTATGTCAGTTATTTTTTTTGTGTTCAGCCGATCAATCGCTTCTTCCTCGGCACTGTTTACTTGCTCGCATTGTGATTGTGTTCTCATATCTATGTCATGTAGCCTAGTCTCTCGTCCGGTTTTTAATCTATGTAGGCATCTCATATCCTTTTTTGTAGTTCATTTTTGTAGCTACGAACTTGTTAATGTAATAATTACTCATAATTTGCAATTGTCATGTGAGGGTCCAACAATTTTACAAGCAATGCTTTTCAGTAGATCCGTCTGTTTGAAATGTGTATCCATATGTTGTGTACATAATGATAATTGATTTTGTTGGGAACAAATATATACATGTTCGATTTGAAAATTATTTCATGTTAGCTATGGTAAAGTCAAATATTTTAAATATTGCGCTGCAAAATAATGCTGTATATAAGTAAATCATGTATGAACAGTTAATTTACGAATATATTTACTGTATAATATTGATGTAGCTACTTTGCTGTAAATAGCTTAATTCCTTAGTACAGTATATTACTAACGAGTAAGTATCATTAGAAGTAACTTTAATTACAGTAGAAATATTTACATAATACGTACTTATACAATCATCTTCTCTTGCGAATGTTGTAAAGTCGATAACCTTGTAAATATCAAATGGTGTTCGTTTCAAATTTTGTATCATCATCTAACTAGTCTATAACACGATATTTTACTACACAATTTAATACATAATGTATACGGTTAACCTGGACATCGCCACATATTATATAGGCCTTATGTACATCACATAATATACGAGTATTTAAAGAGACAGTTCAGTTTTGGCTCAGACGGGGCTTCAATATTTTTGGGGGGCCGTGACGTAACCAGGTAATGAACACTAAGTGCAAGATTTGATAAAGCACACTGTTGTAAACACAGAATACTTTTTGTTTGATCAAAATCGGTTCAGAAATATATCAGATTAGAACACATGTTTGGGTCCAACTTCATTCAGTAACTCAAGAAAATAATTGTTAAATCATACACATTCGTGAAAATACCCTTACGTGGCTGTACATTTGTGAATGATTTCTCTATTGAATACAATGTTAACTAAACATCACATTCACACTGTACATTGTATACACAAATAGTTTTCAGGTGTGTAGAGGGCGCCCTTTTTTGTTAAAGGCTGCCTTTGATATGACAATAGCCCTGTAACTAAGCCGTTTGTATTATGTTTCTACTATCTAATCATAATGTGATTATAACTATTATTTGTGTATGATAACTAACAAGTTTTAGTTACTACAATTCTGTTTGACCAAAACTGTACTATTCCTCAAAAAGACTAATCTGTAAATTTGCAAAGGAAATTAAATGTTTTGAATACTCAGAGTGTACGAAAGATTAAAGGCTTATAACAGTCATTTTCTTGCATTAAAGTGTATTTATTATGTCATGTTTCTTATTTGTGACGCAGCCGAATGAGTGAGCAGTTTCCTGCCAAAGATGGCGGAACCTAGTATAAGTTTGAATAAAACGCAGCAAACTACACATGTACACACAAACACAAACACACACACACACGCAAACACACGCACACAAACATGGACATCATATATATATACATACACCCACGCACAATATGCATACATACACATACGCATACCCGCGCACACACATACACATGTATTCAGATATCATACGTCAATAAATATGCGTAGACAAAATAATACACATACACTCTCACATATTATATACAAATAAAAGCAAGCATCGTTCACAATAATGTTTAGATAGTCTGTTGGATAAGTTTGCACTAAATTGTTGTTCACTTTGTGTTACGGTCGCTGATTTTGTTAGTGTCAGGGTTCTATTTTGTAAAGCACCCACGTAAAAATTGATTGACAAAAATAACATTAATACGTTTACTTGTTACACTAGCCATTTATATATATATATTCGTATTTACCGCTTTAGAATACATCATACAATGAATCGTCAGTTAAGGTATTTGCGTTTGTTAAACATCCAATTTGTATATATACCATGTGTGGAAATTATAATAACTTCTCCCTTCTCTCATTTCGTGGAGATGCATGTTAAATAATACTCATATCATTCTGTAATTGCATTGTTCACAATTTTGAAATGTTATTACTACAATTTATTATAACATTGTTATCGACGTTTTTTGTTTTGTTTGTGGTGTTGTGTGGTGGCAGTGTACACGTAAATGTCTCTATTGCTCAGTGCATACTTAATATTCAATCATGGCCGCATTTGCCTTTCAATAAGTTCCTTTTAAATCCACAAATTACAAATTAACTCAGCCTTTTCAGCCTGTGTGGCGATTTTGGTTACATACATTATTATTAATGATTTCGACAACGGATCTTTATATTCCAATAGGTATGAGTTCCAAAAAGATTTGTTGCGTTCAACAATGATAGCTCTTCATATGTGTACATAATTAACGTGAGTAATGTGAGTGTATGTAGGTTTATTCCTCAAACAAACCTAAGGTTTTAATTTAGTAACAACTGAGTCTAATTAGTAACATTGTATAAATCCTCAAAATTCAATTGGAATACTAGCAGTTTCTTCATATCTTGTTTTATTCGTATTAACAATAAAAGCATTGGACACACAGGTTTTGTTTTTTCACATTTTCATTTCGTTCAAAAGATAATCACGATTGAACTGTTCAAATAATAAATAATCTACCGAACCTTTTCAGCCGTGTACAAAGTAAGTGCGATGAGTATGTGAACACCACTTTGCATTTTCGCTAATTTCTCGGCCAAATAACATCCAATTAACGTACACTTTTCACACATTTCTTTGCGGACATATCAGATCACACCAATACACATTTTATGAACCATTCATAATTGTTTGCACTTGTCAAAAAAAGTTACTAGGTCCCTTTAATCGGTGTTAACGGTCATCCGATACTATTGGAATACTGGAACATAACGCCCTGATAACACTGACATGACTGAGTAAAATATAAATGTATTTTTTTATTGTTTTTTTTTCTCATTTACCGCGGAAATAAACACACACCATTGTCTACCTTGTGTAAACTCAATAAGTCGCATGTATTGTTCTTTATGCGTGAATGAATATGCATAGATTTTCGGCCTAATTGGTCATCAAAAGAGCCCATGATACCAAATGTTATGTCTCATTTATAGGTCTATTCGGAATACTAATTTTGGAATATCTGATGATTGTGTATCTGATGATGCTTGTTAGCGTACATCTCCGACGATATCGGATAAAACGAGGCAAGGAATAATATAAATGTTTTGTTGGCGTCAATTGATGTCAATGCTCTTTAGTCATAGCCATTTTTTTTCTTAAAGGAAAAAAGATACGGTTTTAATTCGATGGAATGTGAAAAACAATGATGTTTCCAAAAGACAAATACAAACACAGATATGAAATGAAAGGATTTCAATTGGATCATTACATCATTGAGGAAGTGTAATCTCCGTAATAAATATTTACTTTGTTTTTGTTTATCAAAGTCAATATTTTTTAAAGGATCGCACACGTGGGTGTGGGCCTTTATATTTCTGTATCTTAAAGGACCTAAAGAATACAACGTACTTTGGCACTTATTCCATAGTTGATGACTTGTAAAATAGGTCTGCCGAAAAAAATCCATGAAAATATACACAGTAGTGATTTAAGACTAATTTTCTGATGCCAAATCTCATTTAGCAGCCAATTTACGCCCCATCCACATTTAGGGTCCAGAATCGGCAGCGTGATTGACAATTCATTGGCTTACGTCATGACGCGTCATCTACAGAATTTAGTTCATTAGTCCGTTCTTTAGATGACGTCACATTTTTGCGATTTAAAAGGGGGTGTTCCCAGGACAATTATATATTTACTAATTACCCCAAAATTGATTGATTTCATGAGAAATGACTGCCAATTTCTTTTTCTTCAGGAAAAATTACGTATAGAGAGCCGAATTGTGAAAATTAGGCCATCTAGACGATGTAGTCCCTTTAATTTGGATATTCAATTGTCCATAGTATTCGCATTCGGATACTTCACGCGAACGGTTTGAGCAAAATCAGACATAGTTATTGTTTCCTTTTTACACTATGCACCCTGTATTATTTCTATAACATTATCACATTCTCAACAATCTTACAACGTAATTGGTAAATGATTACAGTCTCAAACATAACTTCTGGAGAAAAATATGAAGTGAATGGATCACTTTATATAGTGCGCTATCACTATGTCTAGTGTTGTTGGTGTAGTGAGCTCATTTTGGGTAGAGTGTTGTTACTGCTACATCCCTCCTCAGTTCTAAACATTACAAAAATACTACTTATTTAGTTATTAAAATGATTGAATGTTGGTGCAATGAGTGGGATATGAATGTGTTTTTGCGTCAGTTAATGTCAATGCTCTTTTAATTAGTCATCGCCGTTTTTTTTTCTCTAAAAGGAAATAAGAAAAAAATTACCTGGATGAAATGTGAAAAACAATATGATGGCTATGCAATAAAAAAAAAGATTTTGATTGGATCATTGCATCATCGAGGAAGTGTAATCTCCGAAATAAATATTTACTTTGTTTTTGTTTGCCAAAGTCAAACATAATAACTATCTGTTGAAGGTATAAAGCAATGAGGGTACGATAAACTCGCATGTTTGTGCAAATCATGCTCTACTTGCACCGCACAAATGTAATAATGCAAATGAGGGTGTTTGCCATAAATACTACGAACCAAAGAGAAATGGGTATTTTTGTTAGGATCGCACACGTGGGAGTGGGCCTTTATAATTGTGTTTGAAATACTAATTGCGTAGTGAAAGGGTATTGGCCTTAAAACCGCATGCGACTTTTTGCGCTCAAATCATTGAGAAAGGATTTCGTACAAGTGAAACAAGAAAACTAACGCATTTGTTTGTTTCAAAATGAGAAAATAGATTGTTTTTCTTGGCATTTTAACCTGTGTTTACAGTTATCCGATCCTATGGTACAGCGCTGACAACACTGAGTAAATATGCATTTCATTTATTATTTGTTTTGTTTGATTTTTCACTTACCGCGGAAATATACAAACATTATCGTTTCCCTTGTGTCAACTCATCTATAATCGCATGTATTGTTCTTCATGCGTGAATGAATACCGGTATGCAGATTTCCGGAGGAAGAAATAGTGCATTACTAATTGGTGTTATAGTCCAGTGAATCTAGCACGTAATGCCAGGGTATTCCCTTGCCAAATTGCTACATAATTATACTACAAATCACCCGAAATTGAAAGTTAGAAAGTTGGTTAAGTTAGCATTATAAGCAAATCGCTAGAATTACAGTGTTTGTAGAAAGACAAGCAATCTAAACACCCCTTTGTCAGCTCACACTCCTTAACTATTTTTATAATCATTCTATTGCAATAAAGTCAAATAACAGATTTGGGAAAGTTACCTAAAACTTCAATATTGGCCAAACTAATTGAATAATAGTGTTGAATACGTATAAACATGGGCTTGTGGCTTGTGCGGTGATAGTGAAAGCGGTGGAAGTGTTTGTGTTCATTTTTATCGGCGCATGTCGACAAATAACTCTTCATATTTTTATGTTGAATAGAGGATGCTGCTTATACATTGATCTATTTTGTCTATTTTAACAATATGTGTACTTCTTTGTAAAATCTTTGTTTGAATTTTATGTTGTATGGCCTCCCTTGAAAACAGTGTTTCGACCACTGAAAGAGCAAACCTTCTGAAATAATAACGAATACATTAAATACAAAAATAGATAAATAAGGCTTTATGTATAATTTACATCTATAGTAGATAAATTGTCTTGCCGAAAGGCAAAGGCAATGGGTATACACAGGGTTTAAACTTGCAATATTCTGATTGTAAAGCGCACGCTCTACCAATCTTGCCACACTACCTACATCCACGAACGAATGCGCATTCATAGCCCATCGGGTTTGCACACGAGCACGATAAGTGCGAGATATCTTCTTCCTTTCTTTTTCTTTTTTTTATTGGCAGAGGAGCTCGCTGGCTGGAGAGAAACCAGTGAAACGTCAGAAAATATTGAAAAATCCGCTGCCACGTTATATATTTTGATGGCTTTTCGTTAAAAAAAAGCCAGATGTGTCATGTAAATGTGCATCCCAACCCATTTAAAATGGTGGCTGTCCTGTGTATATATAACACAGATTGCATATTCTTGGAATCTGTTGGTAGACATTGTCCAGAGTCCCAACCATTGAAATATATACAGTGTGTTTAAATGGTACCGACTGTATGTTAATAATTCACGTCCGCTGCATTAAGCCCAACAGAGGGCGTGTTACTTACTAGCTTCAGCTGCTGCAGTTTACTAGAAGCAGTGTGATTACAGATTTTCTAGTCACTCGAGTAGTCGTAGTTATACATGGATGTCGCCCTCTACGGCTAAGATCCAGTTGGGGGAAATTAAACGAATACAATCGGCGAGAAACTCGATTACTTTTTGTTGCATGCACGCATGCAATATTTCATCAATATTATTATATTATTATAAACAATAATTGATTTCATATGTTTTTTTTTTTTTTTTTTTTTTAGAATATGCTTCTGACTCGTGGCATTACAATTTCGTTTTTAGTTTCACTTATCTTTCGTTGATAATTATTTCCTGTAGTATACATGTATACAAGTTTACAAGCTTTATAGTTGACATAAAAGGGAGAATTAAAAGAGGAACATTGTACAACATCCGCATAGTTACATGCACATGTTGAACTTGATATCGATTACTGAACAGCTGCAAATCAATAGATGATAATTATGTGTTTATATCATTACGTTGTTGTTGTTGTTTTGATTGTGTTTAGACGTGTGTATGTGTTTGTCATCTCGAGCCAGTGAATTTAGGTTTTTTTTCCTCTTAATTTTTGTTGTTCTGGAAATGCCTTCATCAACTCATTATAGCGTCAAAAGGACGTCCGTGCCTTTGTGTTTGTGCCCGGTAGTCATGGCGTGGTATAATGCCGCACGTTCGCGCGTCTGTTCACGCGGGTATAACATGTGCGTAAAACTTGATTTACCAATTACTCTGGAGAAGTAAACATAAGCGCGACAGTCGTTTTGATTTGATGCTTATAAAGAAACAAGCTTTGTAGGTGCATAATCTAAGGATGCTACATTACCTCGCTCTTTTTACAAACAAAGGAGTTTACGTGATGTATTTTTGTTAAACACTGTCGAGCGAGGCGGCATTTGCATTTGCCGCCCCCCCCCCCCCCCGCACACACACACACACACACACACACACACACACACACACACACACACACACACACACTTGTCAGGCCTTGTTTGTGTTGTTCTGTTTTCCTTGTGTTAGCCAATTAGGGTCGACCATGAAATTTGATATCATCATGATGTTATTGTGTTTTTTTTGTATACTTGTGTATGTGTATTTTATCCCGAGGAAGGGATTGGTTTCCTCTCTTATTGTTCTTGTTTATTTTTAAATAAGCCTTTTAGAACATGCCTTCATAATAATAGTGTAAAGCGATATGATCATCACGGGAATAGTGCTATAATAAATAACCGCTCTTATTACGTGTATTTATCACCTCTTTATAACGTCGCACGTTCGCGTGCCTATTCAGGCGGGTATAACATCTGCGTGAAACTCGATTTACCCATTACTACGGAGAATTAAACATAAGCGCGACAGTCGTTTTGAGTTGATGCTTATAAGTTTACAAGCTTTGTAGGTGCATAATCTAAAGATGCTACATTACCTCGCTTTCTTTCAACAAAAGTACATGTATTATAAAATAAAAGGGCTTACGTGATGTCTTTTTGTTTACCGCTGACAGTGTTAGGCCTTTTGATGACTTTTTTAGAGCTGCTGTTGTTGTTTTTGCTTGTGTTAGCCAATTCGGAGGTATTCATACGATTTCGGGGGCTCCGCCCCCGCTTTCCCGCCATTTGCCTTTTTAAAGTCCTTCCCGATTCATGAGCCCTAGGCCGCATGTCTACTAAAATGTAGCGAAAGCTACAGAAGGGGGCCAGTCATCTAGTAACTCGTGTGATTAACTTTCCCTCCTCCATTCTGTAAATGCCGAGCGCCTGGCTAGAAGGCAGAAGGTACCATTTTAAAGTCTTTAGTATGACCCGGTCTGGGTTTGAACCCGGGACCTCCCGCGCATGAGGCAGACGCTATAACCGCTAAGCCACCATACTCTGTGTATTTGCCCTTATACTAGACGCAAACAGCTGGCGTTTACGCGCTCGCAGGTTGGATCAACCCCGCCCACTGTAAAAATTCCTGGCTACGTGGCAGGGTGGCTGAAACATTATGATATTTAGTCCAATTATCTAAGCGTGAAATTAGATTATCACTGTTGTAAAAAATAACACACATTCGCACGACAGTTATCGTGTATGCGTGTTTGGTTGATCATCGCTACATTACCTCGAAGATTTCCAAACGAAATACCTGTCAGGGTTTTATTCGTTTTGTTTAACCAATAGATTATAAGTTCTTTTATTTGTTTTGTTTTTTGAGCACGAACGTAGAGCTGTTGAGCGATGCGTTATAGCTGTATAATGTGATTATCGCGACATTACCTTGATTTATTCCGACCCAAAGAAATTATAGAGTTCGCCTGATTTATTTGGTCAAAACATTATAACTATGTTAGTGTTCAATTTTTTTAAGCGTAACATCAGATTACCATTATTGTAGAAAATGAGTATGTGTGTGACCTTTATTGTGAATTGATGCTTGTGCATGGTAGCGGTAAAACATAAAGATGTTTTATACCGTTGATTTCTTCCAAAACAAGTTAGTTTAGGGCTAAAATTATTTAAATTTTCGAAACCTTTGATTCGCTTTTGGTTTTCTTTAACTTTCCATTAATTTTGTAAAATTCAACGACAATGATTAGGAGCTTATAGATATTTATAGATATATTTCAGATGGAATCGGTAAGCGTCTATGGACGCTTTCGACCGTAGTCAAGACTATCCGAATTCGGATACTTCAAGCGACCGATCTGGATAAAACCAGACATCAGCTTTCTTTTCGGTCACTCAGTAAATATCGTTCCTTTTCTATGAAAATGTCACACATCATTCTCAAGAAACTTATGATGATTATATTGTTGATATTAAAGTCTCAACTATCACTTTTAGAAAAGAAAACAACAAGCTAATGGACCATTTTAATTATTTTAGAGTGTCAGGATTAATTATATTATCAGTATTGCGGAGAGTAGACCGCTTCTGTAATGTATGCAAATAATATGCGTATGACGTCAGACTCCCCGTTGGCAAGCTTAACAATATTAGTAACTAGGTCCGGCAAGCTCCGGCAAACTTAGCTTGCCGGACCTAGTTACTATTGTTAAGCTTGCCAACGGGGAGTCTTACGTCATACACATATTATTTGCATACATTACAGAAGCGGTCTATTATAACGAGCGCGACAGTTAACTGATACGTATGGTTGCTGAATATGCTACATTACCTACATTTCTTCTCCCAAAATAATCTTACTAAGGTGATCACGTGATTTATTTTGTCTAAACATTATTTGTTTTGTTTAAATATTCAAGTGCGAATCGATGCCTTATAGCTGAATAATCTGATCATCGCTACATTACCTCAATATTTTCCAATCGGACTGCAATTCCGGGTTTGCCTTATTCATGTTGTCGATGCATTTTGCATTGTATTGTAAGCCTTTAAAGGGATCTAGTAACTTTGTCGACAAGTTCAAAAAGTGATGCGTGGTTAATAAAATGTGTATTGGTGTGATCTGATATGTCCAGGAAGTAATGTGTACAACTTTCAAGTTAATTTGATGTTATTTGGCCGAGAAATTAGTGAAAATGCAAAGTGACATTCGCTTTAATACTCGTTGCACTTACTTTGTACATGGCTGAAAAGGTCCCGTAGATAATTTCATATGGAGAACACATCAATCGGTAATATCTTTTGAACGAAATGGAAATTTGAAAAACCAAAACCTGTCCCATGCTTTTAGTGTTAATATGAATAAAACAAGGCATGAGAAAGCCGCTAGAATTCCAATTGGATTTTGAGAATTTGTTACTAAGTCCCTTTAACATGTTTAATACACATTTCCATTATTGTGGAAAATAAACATGAGATCGACGTTAAATGTCTGGTAGCTGTATAATCTCATGACAATGCTACATTACTTCGATTTATTCCGGCCTGTGCTCACATTACTTCCCTATAAGTTGATTTCTTAATCTTTCGGGTTTTTGCCAGGGCCCAATTTCATGAAAGGGTCTTAGCTAATAACTAATAGTTATTAAGACCAACTTAACTGTCACGTGACTGTGACTGATCTACGGACATATGGATGGCGTTTGTTCCGATCACAAAGGACAAGGTTGACAAAGTAAAATAGCAACGCCGCTTTCATACAACATGTGTTGCCATAAATGTGAACGTTATGTTATACCAATGTTGAATGTGCACGTACGGAGATAAGACCCTTTCATGAAACCGGCCCTTCTGACCGCACGAGCATTAAAGGGACTTAGTAACATTGTCCAAATCCTAAAAATAAATTTTTCATTCTAGCGGTTCCCTCATACCTTGTTGTATTCGTATTAACAATAAAATCATGGGAGAGGTTTCGGTTTTTCAAATTTCCCTTTCGTTACAAAGATATGTACGATCGAAGTATTCAGATAAGAAAAACTCCGGGCGAGTTTTTCTTCTGTGTACAAAGTGAGTGCAGTGAATTATTGAATATCACTTTGCATTTCCGCTCATTACTTGGCTATGCAATGTCCATTTGACTTGAAATTTTCACACAATACCCTGTGGACATATGAGATAACAATAATATACATTGCATCAACCATTCATCACTTTTTGCACATGTCTACAAAGTTACTAGATCCCTTTAACTACTAAGCAGTTTCAGGGACGAACATAACTCACTAGGGCCCCGTTGCAGAAAGAGATACAATCGATTGTAAGTTACGATTGATTGTAAGTCCGATCACGTGTTCTACATGCGAAAATCTGATTGGTTGAAAGTCGTAAGATTTGTGGCTTACGATCAATTGTAACCTTACAATCGATTGTATATCTTTCTGCAACGGGGCCCTGGTAGTAAGAGCAACGTCCGGTCAAGCAATCCAGAGGTCTCGAGTGCAAAGCCTGGACGTATTTATATTACAAAAATTGACAATTTATCAACCATTCATCACTTTTTGCACATGTCAACAAAGTTACTAATTTAGATCACTTTCAGCAGGTCGTAACCATGGTAACAGAGTGTGGGCGGATTAATATAAATCCAACGAATAGAAACGAATGCGCACAATAGAATACATCATATTGATGTTGTCAGTGTCAAGACAAGTGATGCTTTATGAACCAATTTAGTTGTTATTTATATTTTCCACATCTTATTCCCTTTCATGAGTAATGCAAAGGACATTGAGATTAAGGTGGTATTCAAACAATTATATAGAGCTCTTCATATTGAAATGAAACAATTACAGTGAGTTTCACGTGCGCGCACGTGCATGGCGAAATGCTGAATCGTTGACTTCTTATTATATTGTTGATATCTCATCTCTTTTTTTATTAAAAAAAAGTATTACAAAAAGGAGATATTAAGCTATTAATATTGGAATGAAACAATCGCAGTAAGCCTTACGTGCGCGCATGTGCATGGAGAAATAATTATTGCATCTCTGAGTTATGCTGACATCTCATCTCTTGTTTATGTATTGCAAAGAAGGAGATTGAGATGAATGCCATATTAAACTATGGTTTAGTTCTTAACATTGAAATGAAGCAATCACAATTGCGCGCAATTTGCAAAATGTTGAACTGCTGACTTCTTGTTATATATAGTGTTGACATATCATCTCTTGTATGAGTTATATAAAGGAGATTGTGCTGAAGGTCATATTAAAACAAAATCATTTAGCTCTTAGTACTGAAATGAAAGAATCACAGTAAGCTACGCGAGGAAATGATGCGAACTGTTGAAATGATGACGCATTATGTTGGAAAGATAAAACGGACGGAGTAAATGTCATGTATTATGATGTTCCAAGGTTGACTTAAATAGTAATGCCAATCAGACGAAAAGAGGCAACATATATTCGGATCATAATGTTCACCATCGAAGCTGATAGCAGCTTTTATATTTCTTGTTCTCGTTTACATGTTTGACAAATAATTTCTGCAAAATAAACAGGGGAATCGACGTCAATATCACTCATATAATGTGTAGTCATATTGTGTTGTTTGCCATGTTATACTGCTTAGTGTTGCTTTTAATAATAATATCCAATTTTTATATAGCGCTTATCACGATTGATAATCATCTCTAAGCGCTTTACAATTGTATTATTACCCCGGTCATAGGATACAATGCGAACCAGCACACATTGTGTGCACCATCTCCACTCCCTGGGGAGTATTCCTTCCAAGCGCTCAGTGGGCTCAAGAAGATCGTTCACATAAAGGCTTTCACCTCCTACCAGTCACCATTTATACACCTGGGTAGAGAGCAGCAATAGTGGATGAATTGTCTTGCCGAAGGACAAACGCGGTGGGCAGGGTTCGAACCCGGGATCTCACGATTGGAAAGCGCGCGCTCTACCAATGTTGCCACACCACATCCACGAATGTTGTGATATGTTTATTGTTCGTATGAACGTTTTTTAAAATAAAATAAAAATGCAACGCCGAGGTGCTTGAATTAATTGAAGGACATATCAAACCTGGAAATGTCTATGTTTCACCTCAAGAGAATATCTCGGGGTAATAATCTTTTGAGCAGAAATATAGCCTTAGAAATAAGAGTATGGCTCTCATATATAGTGGAAGCCATTATGTATTAGAGGGATTTAAATTGGACACATTCTCTGCCAAGCTTGCGGACAACTTCTCATACATTTAGTTTTGTACGGTTTTGTATGTTTTGTACATTTTGGCCCGTATTCACAAAGGAGGTTTGTACAGTCCATGGTCCAAACCCCGGTTTACATCTATGGAATGCCAATTGTAAACTGATGGAGAGAGAATGTGTACCATCAACATTGTTAACAAGTAAGGAATTTACATTCTCTCTCCATCAGTTTACAATGGCATTCCATAGATGTAAACCGGGGTTTAGACCATGGACTGTACAAACCTCCTTTGTGAATACGGGCCATTGTTTCTATAAATATCAAAGCAACTCCGCATTTCCAAAATTGCAACCCTCACACACATCACATTGATACACACGTCCTTGTTTTCATTCACATGCCTGCATGCAGTTACCATTTGTAGACCGGTTGAATAATAACACGTGATACAACATATTTGAGTGTGCATTGAATGTTGTGTATTATTATTATGTTCATGAATATGAATGCATCAAATACAGTGAAAGCATGTCGACATGAATATATACGCATTACGTGTTCGTAGATCGCAGTAACATTGAACCAGTCATATAATAATAGATCGTATTTGTATAGCGCCTAATGCAGGACAGCTTCTAACCGCTTATTATTATCCCCTGGTCATTTGGTACAGTTCAGACCCGCACAATAATTCTTATACGTATTATACATATTCTCAACTCCTCGAGGAGCATACTAGCCGCGGGCAACCATATAGGTGCACCAAGCTAATTTTCACCTGACCAGGTAGGCAGGTACCCATTTATACACCTGGGTAGAGAGCAGCAATGTGGATTAAATGCCTTGCTGAAGGACAAACGGAGCTGTGGGAGGGTTCGAACTCGGGATCTCACGGTAGGAAAGCACGCGCTCTACCAATCTTGCCACACCACGTCCACAATTTATTACCTTTTGTAGTAATTACACCTATACATGCAAACAGACAATCTTCCATATATATTATACAATCAAATACTCTTCCCCTCCACAAAAATATAGTTCGAATGAATTGTTTTGATAGTGATTATGCACGCTTATTTTACAGTGATTTGATACGGTACAACATTGTTTGTTGATCATTTGAGATATTTGCGATTTATAGCGAGTAAAATGTACAAATATGATAATTATAAAGTTCGTATGCATTGTTTAGATAAAGACCTCATCAGTGCAATACAACAATATCGTCTTTAGATCCAAACCCCCATTATAAATGTTGTACACATTCCAGTCATAAACACCAAATAAATATACGGCGAGTGACATATGAATATCGAAGCATAACAAATGTGTTAGGTGAAGTGTATACCATTATGTTAAAGAGCACAATTGCTTATGTTCATGAGGTGAAAACTACATGTGATTGCAAAACAACAATAAACATCGTGATGACTTTATATAAAGGGAAATTGCACATGAGTTATTTTGTTGTCTGGAAAGTGCCTTGCTTTTGATTTAAACAATATCGATGTTATGTGTGATTGAACAGAATCTATTCGTACCCCAAACATCATAATGCCAAGGTAAAAAGAAAACATTCGATAGTACCGTTGTCCCGTGTGTGTACTAACATTATGTATGTGTGCGTTATGGCAGGCAATCTGATTTAACTAGATTTGATTATTTTTGAGAATGTTCTAGATTCTTCCGGGATAATTTAATTTATCATTATGATTCTAGGGATTGAAATAATACCACCGAGGCCGTTTCTGTCTATAATGATAATTTCATGCACGTACTTCAGAGTAGCTAGTTTAAAGGGAAGGAAAGTTCTGATTGTGTGGGCGCTGTATATGAGTATGCGTTAGAGGAAAGGTAATTACCAAATCCCCCCCCCCCCCTTTAATACAAACATAACCAAAAAGAAAAGAAAGAACAACCAAGCACAAATAGAACGATGGTCCAGTCAGAGAAATACAAGCCTTATTATACTGGCAGCGGGCGTTGATTCGCTGCATCATGTGATCTTATCATCAATAAGATGTTTATTTATTTTTATGAAATACAGTGGTGTTTTATTTTATTAATTACGATGATACGTTGTTTGAATGTTCATTGTTAATTCACAAAACAAATTATATATCAAACATCCGATTGTCGGTTTATATTTCAATAAGAATAGTTCAGTTTTTAAAGAGCTTGACTATTATTGTAGTTACCCCGACATACATATTTGATTTTATATCCTCCATTAATGAAATCCTGTTCAGTGATTGGTCTACATAGGATCATGTGACCAAACATAGCAATTCCCATAGAAAAATGTGCTATACCGTGACGTCATTTTCATGGTATAGTAAGCAAATAATTACCGTTGGTGAAGGTGATGGGACAATCTATCACTTCCAAGGCGATCTGGATGTAGCTATCTTTCCGAAGCGAAGCTGAGGAAAGATAGCGTATACATTCAGATCGCCGAGGAAGTGATAGTTTGCCATTGCCTGAAACCAAAAGGTGATTATTTGCTTTATATTCCACATCGAACGGTAGATCTAGTCTATAACTAAGCAGGCCTAGTCTAACGCAAGTCTTAATTACAGCTGTTACTACTAGTACTAGGTTTGATCTACTTACCAACATCAATGTTATTCCAATTTCCAATGTGTATGTTGTTTCCAGCATTCGCAATAATCTTGGAACACTTTACTTTCACTCTCAAGCAAAAAAAGTTCTATTTCAGCTCCGTTAGAACTCAAATCTTACGTCGAACAACAG
This sequence comes from Echinarachnius parma, assembly GCA_037951105.1. Taxonomy (NCBI): domain Eukaryota; kingdom Metazoa; phylum Echinodermata; class Echinoidea; order Clypeasteroida; family Echinarachniidae; genus Echinarachnius; species Echinarachnius parma. Next base: position 18,496 of record JBAMJV010013026.1, read on the forward strand.
AACAAGCAATTAAACAATAACAACGCAGCAAACCTAACCGTGTACTGTTATACTAATATGTACGATACGTATGCATACACAGTGCATGCATAGCGTATGAGCTTGAACAGTGTGCTACGTACGTGATATGCACAACGAATACAATTAAATTTGTAATTCGCGCGCATAGAGAACCCCGCCACATCATTTGGGTACGGAATTTGACTAGCCACACACGAGCTCCACAGTCAAGTTAATGCAACCGCAGTGAAAGTGCGTTGCACTCACTAGATAGTACTTTTTATCTAGTGAGTGCAACACACTTTCACCAAAGATATCTACAGAGTCAATGATGGGCGAAACTATGCTTCATCACGTGATTAACTTTTGACCAATCGTAGAGCAAGATTCTTAGTATGTGGAATATAATGCATTATATCCTACATGAATGAAATCCTGTTCAGTGATTGGTCTACATAGCGTCATGTGACCAAACATAGTAATGCCCATGGAGAAAAATGTGCTATGCGTGACGTCAATGATGGAATAGTAAATGCTATTCCATCATTGACGTCATATACAACGATTAATCAATGATTTTCATCGATATCAACACGATATACACAATATCAAATCGATATCAACACGATATACACAATATCAACGCGATATATCGGATCGGTATCGCTCCATAGACTTGTGTACTAAACGGATCGTCTGCGCTGCAAAATTAAACTTCGCGCCGCTGCAATATTTCTAAACAAACCACCAAAATGGCCGCCGCCGCCGCCGCCGCTGTTCGGTTTAACCTCATCGATGACGAGGATTTAGAGGATTTCATTGGCTCTACCGATAGCGAAAACACCAAAAAACAGATAAAATACGGACTTTCAATCTTCAAAGAATTCTGCTTGCTCACTAATGTGAATTTTGAGGAAATATCGACCATAGACATTGCTGATTTAGACAAGCTTCTTTCACGTTTTTACGCCGGGGCCCGCACTAAGAAAGGGGACGGATATTCGGCTAAATCGATGCATTGTATCAAGTTTGCTCTCCAACGACACTTTTTGTCAATCAAAGGTGTGGACATCAAAGGTAAGGACTTTCCTTTGTCTAATCGTGTGTTCAAGGCTACGATTGTGAAACTGAAATCAAGTGGAAAGGGTTACGTAAAGCATCATCCATCCATCAGCGATGCTGACATGACAGTCATTCAAGACAGTTTTGATCTTTCAAAACCAAGAGATCTGCAACGAAAGGTGTTTATGGATTGCATGATCTTCTTTGCTAACCGCGGTATGGAGAACTTACGAAACATGAAACCAGGAGATTTCATCCTACATGAGCAAGGGGAAAAAGAATTTGTCACTTTGAGGGACATGAGCACCAAAAATCATCGAGATGATAATGAAAAAAGTCAGGGCGGTCAGATGCATACGGTCGCTGGAAGTTCACGATGCCCTGTGAAGAACTTGAAGAAGTATCTTCGGAAGTTGAATCCGCTGTGTGAGTACATGTGGCAGAAGCCCAAATGTAAAGTCAGTGATGCCGATGATGTGTGGTTCGACAATTCTCCTCTTGGAAAGAATACACTAGAATCTATGACAAAGAAGATATGTGAAGATGCTGGCTGCAGTCTGAAGTACACCAACCATAGTCTCAGAGCTACAAGCATCTCCATTTTGGACCATGCCGGCTATGCCTCGCGTCACATCATGACTGTCTCAGGACACAGATCAGAGACATCGATCAAAAATTACTCTCGCACTAGTGAGCAGCAGAAAGTAGATATGTCAAAAACCTTGTCTGCAAAACTGCATGCTTCTACTGTCGAAAATGCCAAGATCGACCAGCCGTCCACCTCAAGCTCGGCAGATGGTGCTGTTGGCAATGACAATGTTGGTAACACTAACAGTAACAGAGAAGATATGATGACAGACAGTCAGGTCGAACGTGTATTAGAAGCTCAGAGACAGAGTCAGATCACTAGTCCTAGACCTAGATCTAGTCCCACTACAAGCAATAATATTACTCACATGAACCTTGTTTCTGAGAGTCGCCAACGGATTTTCCACTTTCATAGTGGATGCATTGTACACATGTACAACAAATAGTAAAAATAACATTGACTTCATCATGTACATACGTTTTAAATACTTTTTAGTGTTCCATTGTTTGGTTTGACATTGTTTATTTGAAACTCATTGATTGAGACTTTGACTGTTCCGTTGACTTTCCAATTCGATTGACCGTGACGTCCGTTTAAAACTATTTATCGTGCCTGAGGCTAGCTGTGGACTCTACATTTTGGATATATCAAGTGACATTTATGGTAAGTAAACACATTTTGTATATATTAAAAAGATCGATAGAAGATATTAAAAAACAAATAGTCTTATAATTATACCGTATCATGCATTCATTCCAATATTACACGATAGTAAACATGTAAACGTATTACGTAAAGTGTGTTAATTATTCACGTTTGATGCGCGCGTTTTGAATTTGGGTGCGCATTAGTTGTTAATGCGCGTAACCATGAATGGAAAGATAGCGCAGTACGCCCTTGCGCTATAACTATTGCGCAAAGGGGGTCAGTGTCACAAACAGAACATAGTGCAGTGGTGGTTTCATGATCAATGTTTTGTCTTTCTTTATATTTGTCTTTAATTTAATTGAAATCATTTATTTTTGCGATGATTATGATTATGCGAAGGATATAAAACAAATATATCATGCACTATTTCGAGCCACTAGTGAAATTATGGATTCCTCGGTGACAGGAAAAGCACTATGTTCTTCGGGTCTACGACCCTCAGAACATAGTGCTTTTCCTGTCACCTCGGAATCCATAATTTCAACTAGAGGCTCTCAGTGCATGGTATATTTGTTTACTATACCATGAAAACGACGTCATATATATATATATGCGACCAAGTGCATTGAAGGCATTCTGTGACTTCGGTTTGAATCATCGACTTAAAGTGACATTTATGGTAAGTGAAAACAGTTTTATTATTGTAAGGATATAAAACAAATATATCAAGCACTATTTCGAGCCACTAGTGAAATTATGGATTCCTCGGTGACAGAAAAGGCACTATTTTTTCGGGGCTTCGCCCCTCAGAAAATAGTGCTTTTCATGTCACCTCGGAATCCATACTTTCAACAAGAGGCTCTCAGCGCATGGTATTTGGGTTTAATATGATATATTTCCCTCGGTGGTATATCGATCAACGTTTCATTATGGTTTAATGTATTTTTGTATACAATCCCTTTTGACGACGCGAGTATTGCAACTAGAAATAAGCCCTGATAATAGGCCTAGCACACAAGGAACTATAAAGGGACACAAACGAAACGCTGCACTACAATTTCTGATTCATTGTGATGTCATTTGTAACCGTCGTTGGGAATATATCACTATGATTCATTATGTACTCTAACAATTCCAAAACGCATTCCTTGTGCGCTGCCTTGGCCTTAAACGCTAATGAAGAAATGATAACAAGATGATATACGTTGTGTGCTATCAACTTGGGAACGCTTATGCCACAAACGCGCTGTATTTTATTAGGTTTTTTTGTTTGTTCATTATTTTCAATATAGGGCACTGCAGCAGTTTTTATTTATTAATGTTAATGATTATCATGGGGAGGCAGTGGAGAGGGAGGGGAGGGGGGCAATGGTACGTACACAATAGGTTAAATGTTTCCAAAGTAGCCACCCGAAGTCAGTCCTACTCATTAGCCCAACATTTAGAACTGACATAAGTTACACATTATTCTTTACACGTATGCTTTGTTTATAATACACGGTACTGTTGTTCAAAACAAATGATAATGCTCTGACACATTAGCATTGCTAAGTTCACAATCCTTTGTCACTTCTTTATTACGATGATTTAACATTTATCCAAGTGAAGAGTTACCCGAAAGTGCACAAGTGCAAAGTGACAGTGCTCTGTGTTCCATAAGAATAATGTACATCGCATCAACATTCAAACTTAATTGTATGTTACAAATAATCACATTTCATGAGACCCTGATACACAAACAAACTTTTACATCTGTAATGCATTATACAAGTTAAATCGCACAGTATAGTACAATTACTGTACAACATTACGACATACGATACAACTGTATCGCCAACATGATTGTATCATACACCAATTAAAAAGTAGTTACACTTAAATGCGTGTTCAGAAAGTGGTGACAACAATGTATGATTGCTTTGCGATATGCGTGACTTTTTAAAAATAGATTATGCTATTATATGACACAATAGTTCTAGACAATACTTGCGAAAGTGGACATTTATTATCGCTTCATGAGTGTTACTAAACTGCAGTGTTAAATACCTTTAAATCTCACAACAACAATATTCGTGGGAGACACGCAAAGGCTGCATTTAAATCCTATGAACATTCGAGGCAATTGATAATATTATTTATGTAGTACTTAATGAAGACAAATTTGTATCAATGTAGTGTAGCGAATTTGTTTGTTAGGGTACAGTAATGAAGTGGACATAAATTGTTATACTCAATTTTTTCTTACAATAACTGAATAATAAAGTTCTTATTTAAATTTAGAAAAAAAAATACGAACACACTAGATCATATGTAATATTTCTGTATTAAACTTTATAAATCCCAAAGATGAAGCAAATTTTTGTGGCAAACTTTCCTTCTTCTGTATGATTACAATTGTGCCTAAAGCTGTTTGGCTCGAAAGATACCTCTATAGTCCTTTCTAATGTAGCCTATCCGATATGCGTCGGGCTTTCTAGCAAGTATTAATCGCGTTATGTGGACGGGACCACCGATGTCCGAACCATGCGCTCCGCGCATCGGGTTCGAGAACACCGGTTTTCCGTCTCCATATTAAACGCGATTAGTACTTGCCAGAAAGCTCAGACGCCTATCGGATAGGCTATTTCTAATGAAGTGGGTTCTAAGAAAACGATAAAATTATTACTTTGATCTCCTACACTAATATAATAAAACAGGCGTAATTTCATTCTGAAGAATTCATAAGCAAATGAGATGCTTTACAACCATTGTATTGTAACAAAACAAATAACAAAAAATAATACTATTAATATTGAATAATATTGCGCAATATCCAACTAATAAGGTGCTCAATGGTAAGACTGAGCTTTAATAACCAAAACCTGCACAATAACACTTTATGAATGATTAAAATGGTTATAAAGTATCTCATTTGTTCGTATATTTATTCTAAATGAAATCACACATTTCTTTTAAATTAAATAAGGGTTAGAAGAATGACTTATTTTACTTAAAGTATTATCATTGTGACGCATTTGATTAAAAAGGGTATTGTCCCTGTTATGTTAAGTTATTATTTTGTAATATGTGGTTAAAATGCACACCATTTGCTCGTGAATTGTTTAGAATGAAATTATACCTGTGTTATTCTATAAGTGTAGGCAGATCAAAATTATTATAACTGAAGCGGAAAAGGGCAAGGTCCTTTTTAATCAAATGGGTAAAAATTATAATGTTCCAAATTATGTCATTCTCCTAAAACTTATTGAATACAAAATGGTGTGATTTCATTAAGAAGAATTCTACGAACATCTCAGATGTTTCATAACAATTGCAAAATAAATTGAATAGCGAAATGTTAAGACAGGCCAGTGCCCCTTTTTTATCGAGCAGTTAAGAGGGTCTCAATGCAATACTTCAAGGGAAATGTGTCGATTTTCCTACTCTAATGAAATAACAGCGGTGTGATTTCATTAAGAAGAATGACATAAACGTACATGATAAATCATCATATCTGTGTATTAAACTTAATAAATTATGGAACAAAAGTTGCAGCAAAACAATTAACAGCCCATCTTCTTCATAATCATGCCTCAAACGTTTCCTTCTTATATAGTTAAAGGCAATGCTTCAAATTAAATATGCGAACTTCGTGCACTTATTTAATAACAAGGGTTTGATTTTATTAAAAAGAAATATATGAGCTCAAAACATACGAGCCGATACGTGAAGCAAAAAGAGAAGGAAACAATTGTGAAACAGATACAAATAATAATAATAATATACTCGATTTATATAGCACCTAATATGATTGATAATCATCTCTAGGCGCTTTACAATGATAATATTACCCCGGTCGTAGGCTACAATGCAAACCAGCACACATTGTGTGCACCATCTCCACTCCATGGGGAGCATTCCTTCCAAGCGGCTCATGGGCATTGAGAAGATGTCCATTTTCGTTCCAACTTGCTTTTTTGTTTCCATTGAGTGTATTATGTTACTAAATAAGTGGTTACTAATGATAATACTGTAAGTTAGACATATCGATGTGTTCAAACGTATTACATAATAAATTATTTCCTTCATTAGAGTAGGAAATAATAAACATAATAAACGTGTGACTTAATTTGAAAGAATACTACTACGAATAAATTAAATTCGTTATAACAATTGTAGAGCAAAATTGATTACTAAACATAGAAATGACCAGTGGATGTTTCACGAGGTACTCTGGGTTGAGCTAAATTCTCAGTTGAACCCATTATGGAGAACTGTTAGATTCTGTGTTGAATTGTTCAACCAATTATGTTGAAAATGCATACATTTTGATAACATCACTTACTTGCGTTATTATCAAGTTGCCTTAAAATACCTAATATATGTTGCTGTGTTGGGAGTCTTAATAAGTTGTAGTTTTTAAATGTGTTTTATTCAAAGGCTACAAATGGCTTTCCATACTAGTCTTGTTGGTTCTAACATGTCTAACATTAAAGGTGTACCTGTAAAGTGTCAGATATTGCCCTAAATGACATTTGAGACTTCAATCCTATACAAAAATCAAAAATCATTGTAAGATATGTCAGAATGATGTGTGAAAGTCTCATTTGAAAAGAACACTGCTTTCCTGGTTAAAAAAGCGAAAATGTGCGTCAGCTTTTACAACGAATTACTGTATGACGTGTATGAGGTTAATGACCGTTCATTAACGCTCGTGAGCTGAATGATTATCAATGATAGATATCGTCATGCTAAATAGACATTTGAACAAATCGAACTCTATTTTATTCTTCTTTTACAATGAGCCAAACAACAAATTGAAGAAGAAATGTGGAAGCTCAAATTATTTTTTGCGGAGTTAGACACTTTACATGTGCACCTTTAAGTTCAATTTAGAATCTTTGTGAAACACCCCCTGTACATACAAAATGACAATATCCTTTCCTTATAATGTGATTCACAACGTAGTGCTCCAAGATGCCAACTGAAGTCTGTCAATTTGCCAGCACTTATAAATATAATAACAAAGTGTTATTTTATTTCTACGAAGCATATGACATTTATGAGATGAATTATAACCATCGTGCAGCGAATGTAAATACATTTTAAAATATATATCCCCACGAATTCTGTAATATAAAATATAAATAAAATTAACATATTATATACATTATAATCATCGCCTCTGTTTTACTCAAATTAAACAAAACATATGTCAATTGCGTGACTAACATGGTGCGATGTACGTTGAATTGGAAACAAATGGTTCCTAGGTTCCTTTTAAACAGTGCTATAGATGCTACCAAGGAAATTTCTATACGATTTGTTTGCTTTTATTACATAATTCACCCTGTCAATATACGGTTTTAGCGCAATGTAGGCCTATATTTTACTCTCAAATATTCAATTCCGTATTCTATATCAACTCATCTGTATAAGATACGCAACAACAAAAAACAGGTGCAGAAGTAGTAATGTATGTGCACAATTTTTCAGGACATTGATTTGTTTATTTGAATTCTCCTTAAATGACGTCACGATGGTTAATGTAACATTTTGGTAAGGACGGAAGGGGGAGGCGTGTAAAATGACACGGAAGGGAAGGGAGGATAGGTGAGCGGAAGGGAGTGGGGGTGGCACGGGCGTAGACATGTCATTGATACCCATTCAACTGGGGGGATGATCTATTCATTCACCCCCCCCCCCCCGATGAATAGGTATTACGTAAGTCGCTACGCCCGTGGGGAGGAGGGGGAGGAATGGGGGCATTTTCAGACAAAATCGAAAGAGGCTTACATGTTAACCAAATAAATAAGAACATTACGTAAGTCACTAATACAGAGAGAGGGGGTTAGACAAACAGAGAGCCAAAGTGAGCGAGGGAGAGAAGAGAGTGTTGTAGGTGGGGTGGGGGTGGGGGTGGGTGGGGGTAGGAGGCGGGGGTATGTGATCGCTCAATGAAATCAATGCACGAACATGCATGCAGGTGTTCCAACGAACATAATTTTCCGCGCCAAAAGTCACGAATCCGACTCGAATTTCCCTTATGCAGATTGTACAGTAGCATCACATTGATTTTGCTTCCAGCGACGACGAAATTAAGCCCTTGACTTCCAACCCAAATGTATACACACATACGTCTAATGCATATTGCATAACGTACAAGAGAGTAATTGGGTTCATATTTGGTAGGGGAAAGTACATGTGTTGAAGGTCGTCCTGGTATTTAATGAGGAATTAACGGATATGTTCATAATTATAATATTGCAAACAAACTGCATAGTTTAACCATGGCAACTATCTTTTCTTGCATATAGTTGCATACGCATATCATAGAAAAGTACAAACTAAATTTGAATCAGTAAACAAAATGTAAAGATTGCAAGAGAAGGCAAATAATCATAATAGATTAGGTTTTTCTTAGTTGAAATATGTTCACCTCGTAAAATCGAAACATACATATACAACCCAAAACGTAGCAGGTAAATACGCTATGTTGTATAAAATATGTTCATTAGATGGTTGTCAAATATTATATCAACTTTTTGACGATTAATATTGCACAACATTAAAAGTCTAACTTTACCTGCTTAATATTGCAACAAAATCAACCATCAATTATGATGTACAACTTTCAAGAAATGTAATTATATAGAGAATGTGCTACTTAAGTATTAAAGTTCGTCCAGAAACAAACTATAGTACTTCATGGATTTATGCAGAAGATATCATACCAACCATTGCCAACGGACGAGTGAAAGCAAACCTTTTGTTTATTTGTATTTTTGTATTTTTGTATTCAACTATTAAAATTGTGAATTCATCCCCAAAGTACTAATGGACAAGTGAATGGAAACACATCAATAATATTCCTGTACAATTTTCCAACAAACGACTTCAGTCCTTTAGTAATTGGTTATGATGTTGTTTCTGACTGATTTAACTTAAGTCCATACATGAAAAGTTTGCTGTAAATTCCTGCTGAAGATCCTACTAATGGACGAGTGAATAGACACAAATAATCAATATTGCTGTACAAATTTCCCAACAACAGAATTTAGTACATTAGCACTAAGTTATTTGTTAGTGTTATTAGTCTATACATGACATACTACGTCGGCAATCCTCCTCAAAAGTTCGTATTATAGCCGAGTGAATGAAACAACAAAATCGTCGATATTCCTGTACATTTCCACACCAACTGCGATCTTTAGTCCATATTGAAAATAAGTTTGTGCTAATGTCCTATTCAAATAAGTGCATGCACGTCATTGTACTTTTTTTAGTTTCTCCCCAAATGATAATTGACAGGTGAATAAACAACATATAAACAGAATAAACATCGATGTCACTGTCCAACTTTCTTACATCTTACTTAAGTCCATTTCTCATGTTTTTATTAAACTATGAACGTTATTCCTCTCACGCCATACTTCTGACCTCTGATGGATGAGTGCATGCACACTTTCGAGCTTTCTATTCAGACGCCAAATTATATTTTAGTTCTTGGAGTTCATTATCAATTGATCGAGCTCTTGTTCATGCAGGCCATTGATGTTAATTGCTAGATCGCACATAGATCCCTTTAGACTCGTTTGTATCCTTATTCCACACGGATACAGCCGATATAACAAGAACACTGGGTACAACAGACCGCCTGGTGATGTCAACTGCCCACACAGTCATGGATATAATATCTATGTTGTTTATATTGATGGTTCGATACCGTTTATTGTATATAAACAGAGGTCACCATTCGCTTGGTAAAACCATTTTGTAATACGCACAAATTAATCATGTTAATGGTATACATCTCATCAATTGATAATCATATCGATGGTCTTCTCCAGTTAACTCATTGACTCCGCAATGTTAAATTTTGTTTATTGACATGACACACCAGTCCAGTGGGCAATTGCTCACAATCATCCGAATAGATATATTTTATCTAGCTGCTGCTACGATCACATCGCATTGGGCGAGATGTTTGAGCCGGTTGTTATGTTGGTTGATACCGCATAGCAGCAGAGTTATCATCTTTCATGGTATAATGATAGACACTTGATGAGTTGATGAGTTGATCAACTGCTTACAAAGCCGTGGATAGTTAAACCACATGTTCCAGCGTAATTGGTCGCACATTTGAGCTGTTTGGTTGGTACAGCTTAGGAACAGAGTTGCCTGTATATTTACCATTATACAGGCAACTGAGTGTATACAGATGGCCGCTTGGTCAGTTGGTGGTTCCAACTGCTCACACAACTGTACACCTCATCTAGTCGTTTCGTTTATATCGGTGGCTCCCACGTAATGGGTCACACGGTAGACCCGGTTGGTTGGTAGGGCTTAGAATCAGAGTTGCCTTTATAGCTACCATTATTCAGGCGACTGTGTGTATAAAGATGGCCGCTTGGTCAGTTGGTGGTTCCAACTGCTCGCAAAGCCGTGGATAGGTAAACCTCATCTAGTCGCTTCGTTTATATCGGTGGTTCCCGCGTAATGGGTCACACGTTTGAGCCGGTTGGTTGGTACGGCTTAGCAGCAGAGTTGCTGGAGTTCCCGTTATCCAGGGCCACTACATTCCTGCATAATTCGAAAAAAAATAACAAGGGAACAATTAATATCAGATAACAGAATTAAGATTTACTTGAACATAATAATCGTACAACGTGTACTAATTTAATAAATACAATTGAAAGCATTGTCAACATTGATTGAATAATTGATTTATAAAGCAATAGCTCATAATTTATTATCCTTTCATCAACATACCTATCCATGTATCTCTTAATATATAATGTATCTAGCTATGTAAATTATCTATACAGTATATATTTCTATCTGTATTCATATATCTATATAATTATCTATATAAACCCCTCAAAAAAAGTTCGGAAACTCAAGTTTGTTCGATCATATCTCTCATATGTTTTATTTAGCATATTCGAAAATGGTGTCACAATACAGCCTCATTATATACCTTTCAAATGGTGCATTATGTGTGTGATTATGCAATTGGGGCGATTGCAGTAGCCCAGAGAATAGGGGGAGGCAGGAAGTGAATTGTCGCAAAATGGCTCAATGCATTTAATTTACGAGTGCATGACTGTGCTGACCAGTTTTTTAAAAGTTCACTTTCTATTGAATACTGCCACCCTTTCCATTCATCAAAATCATTGGAATTTGATACCATTTTAATGGAAATGATCTCTTCATTATGATGGCATATTCATCGTAAGGATTATGCAAATGGGGTGTGTGCAGCGAATCGGAATATGGAGATGGGTCGAGTGTGAAATCAAACAAAACGATATGGAGTTGACACAACATCAGAGCGTTGCATTTTTTTGGAGCTTTTGGGAGGATTTTTTAGCATTTCAAATAAAATATTCATGATTCAAATTGATATCAACGGAAAGCCCAACAACTCTTCTGTATGAAAATGTAAAATTTGTAATGATTTTAGTAAAGGGCGGCTGCAGGGAGATGAATGTGGGGGAGCCTCAAAAGTGACCCATTTCAAAACGCTCTGATTTCAAGGCACAACTGAGTCACTATTCATGCGTTTTCAATTGAATTCTTCTCATTCATGGCCAACTCATTCAAGTCGCATCACATCCTCCACACAATGGTAAAAGACACCGACAACAAATCAGAGCGTTTTGAAATGGGTCACGTTCGAGGCTCCCCCACATTCATCTCCCTGCAGCCGCTCTTTACAAAAATCATTATAAATTTCACATTTTCATACAGAAGAGTTGTTGGGCTTTATGTTGATATCAATTTGAATCATGAATAATTCATCTGAAATGCTAAAAAATCCTCCCAAAAGCTCCAAAAAAATGCAACGCTCTGATTTTTTGTCAACTCCATATTTTTTGTCTGATTTCACACTCGACCCATCTCCATATTCCGGTTTGCTGCGCACAAGCCATTTGCCTAATCATTACGATCAATATGCCATCGTAATGAAAAGATAATTTCCATTAAAATGGTATCAAATTCCAATGATTTTGATGAATGGAAAGGGTGGCAGTATTCGATAGAAAGTGAACTTTCAAAAAACTGGTCAGCACAGTCATGCACTCGTAAATTAAATGCATTGAGCCATTTTGCGACATTTCACTTCCTGCCTCCCTCTATTCTTTGGGCTACTGCAATCGCCCCAATTGCATAATCACTACACATAATGCACCTTTTGAAAGGTATATTATGAGGCTTTATTGTGACACCAATATCGAATATGCTAATTAAAAAAATATGAGAGATATGATCGATCAAACTTGAGTTTCCGAACATTTTTTGAGGGGTTTATATATATATCTTTATAGCTATATATCTTCATATCTATGTATCTATCTTTTTATGTTTCACGTGTTTTTTTAGCACTGACGAAGACGAGAGAGTATGCGAAAAAATGTGGTAAAAACTATAAAGCTGGAAAAAGCATTATCCTCATGGCGTCCTTTTACCTATACAAATCGTAGTACGTACAACTATGTATCTGACACATATTTCGTATTCAATCACAATTTTGATCCTTTTGGCGTCGTAATATAAATTATCATCGGTATGACTGATCAAATTGCAATTATTTATCTATATCCAAATAATGATCATCACGTTGCGTTCGGCAGCATGCAGCACCATCTAATTGCGTTTATCTGCCAATCTGGCCCAGAATACATACATCTATCGTTTCAAATAGTGATTATAATCACGTTGCGTTCAGTAGCATGCAGCACCATCTAAGATTGCGTTTATCTGCCAATCTGGCCCAGAATACATCCATCTATCGTTTCAAATAGTGATTATAATCACGTTGCGTTCAGGGGCATGCATCACCATTTAAGCTCGCGTTTATCTACACTTTTTAGCTCAGAATACATACATCTATCGTTTCAAATAGTGATTATCACGTTGCGTTCAGTATCATGCATCACCATCTAAGATTGCGTTTATCTGCCAATCTGGCCCAGAATACATACATCTATCGTTTCAAATAGTGATTCAGTAGCATGCAACACCTGATATATAAGCTTGCGTTTATCTACATGTTTTAGCCCTGATTCAGCATCTGAAACGGGATGTATTCTCATCTGTATCGCGTGAAAATACATACGAAACTCGGAATGCATTCGAAACTGCTTATACTGGGTTAGACAGATGGAGATAGATAAACGCATCGGTTTTTGCGTTTTGGTGGATAAAAGCCGATTATGATGCGCTGTTTGCCCAGCGGTTGTCAAGGAAGAAATATAATGGATCCTTTGTGTCGTTGATGCCCATAGAGAAAAGCAGTGATATTCAAACGAACGATATTCATACAGGGTGTCCGATTTTTACTTTACTATACGATCGAACATAATGTAAATTCATATTTGCCCAATCCGAATAAGATTACATTCAAACATACCCACAAATTATCTCTATACTGAAAATTGACTTATATTCATAACAATTATGAATAATAATCAGACTTAAACACATGCAATTTAAAGCAAATCAATTATGAATGTAGTATTGAATCAAGTAAATACTGATCAGGCAATTTGTTGCATACGAATTTCATTTCAATAACAGTGAACAGATAAACATGAAGACTTTTGGATAATGTGAATAAAATGGACGTATTGATAGCACATTTAAATTACAAGACCTCGCCTTTTCTTCGAAAGTTTCCATTTTAAAACTAGCACGTGCAGTTTATACCTATATATACTATATACCCGTTGGCTATATCACTGCATAGATTGTATTACTTTCTCTTCATCCGCATTTATTGGGAATAGATTTACACTGTCTCGATGTGTATTCACTCGTCCTACTCGTGAGCTACTGCTGCAGCAATCGCTGGCGTACATATGGGGGGCGAGAATGTGGAGGGGGGGGGGGTGGGGGGCGGAGGGGCACTTACACCCTATCGTCCCTCAACCTCTTTGAGACCCCCCTCCCTAAACACAATAAGTGTGAATATTATCTCATTTATATATGGTTACCGCATCACTAACACTTTTGATAACGTTTAATCGCAACGTCTTACGCTTCTAGCTTAAATGTTACAACCCTATCAGGTTTAATGATTCATTGTATGAACGATTTTGCTCTTTGGTAAATACATTTCAATAACATTTCATAGCTTTGTTTTGGTTTAATTCATGCTGTCACAAATTTGTGCGTTTCCTTATAGAGGTTTTTTTGTGAAAAGTGCAAGGATGTGATGAAATGAACAAATAAAAAGCGGATTAATGTATGATTGTTAAATACATCCACATTATACATACAATAGAAAGAAAAAGAAAATTTATCGCCACGTGCTCATAAAATAACAGTTTCCATGCGTTTGAACGCTCTATAAATAATAACATACTTATTTGTAGTACACAACCGCCCAACAAGAAACAAATTCAAGTTATAAACGTTAAGCAAATCATGGGCAACGTCGAAAATGTTCACCCCCTCACCCCCCCCCCCCCCCTCCCCCCTCCTCCACTCCCTTTTATGTCCGGGTTTGACCTGGGTACCGTCCGCAATTCATTACGTTATTGCCAAAGATATAAAGGAAATTGACACTTTAAAGGTCATGTGCGGCGCATTTTTATAGATTAGGTCGATAATGGTTTATCATTGGGTGGAGGAGGAATGCGTAAAAACTCGATAGCAATAACAAAAATAAATCGTATTGCCAATGAAAATAGGCCTATATACTATTCAAATTGGATTGTTTTAAAGGGAACGGCATTGGCAGGGCGTGTATAAAAGGTGTTATTATCGTAACCAATGTCAAACTAAAGTATAGGTAAAGCACATTCGCTGGTGTAACCTTATATCCCTTTATTCAGTGTTGTACTAAGACATAAGTTAACCAGTAATCTGTTTTACCAAAAATAGTGACCGTTAAGTGATCAGTTAATTTAAGTGATCAAGTAAAGTGTATCCAAAGTCTGCAAGACTGGAGGGTGAGGGACTATTATAGTTACTCTGCCAGTCATTAATCCCGTTAAAACATTTTAAAAATAAAGTTAATTACATGGAAGTGCCACTAAAAGTAGTCCATCGCAGAGTATGATGAATTGATTGGAACCGTTCAACAAAGGTCACAGTGGTCAGTTCTAGTTCCCATTATACGTGGTCACTATACGTGGCGTAACTACAGGGCAGGGAGCCACGTTCCCTCTCATACTTTTACAAAACAACGCAAAACAGAAGGTGAACATCTGTGTTAAAATCAAGAAATACATAAGGTGTGCCCGCAGTCCAACAACGCTACGCCACTGACTAAACACACGTTACACTGTACGCCGAATGAAGACGTTTATTTTTCATTTCATTTCATTTTATTTCCAATAATATAAAAACATCAAAATTACAAAGTATTCGAGTACAAAATTAATATTGCATTGTAACATAGATATGACGGAGTAAAATCAAAAATATATATTGTAGAATGATCAATAAAACTGGAAATATGGGAATTGTCCGCAAAGCAAAAGCTTGAAGGAAGGACAACCCGTTGTAAAAAGGCAAATATAGTTTTAATCCAAATAATACAATTAAGACTCCATATTATATCACTAAAATTAACCAAAAATAAACAGGAAGGAGAAGCCGGTGCAACCCGTCCCCCCCCCCCCCCCCCCCCCCCCCCACCCCAACCCCACCCCCGGTCTGTGAGTTATCACTATAAACAATAATATCCTTAACTACAAACATTCACATTATATGATTCTACAGTATTGCACATTCATTACTACGTATTTATAAATACCTCGTTTAAACACACAAAACAAATTATACTGTTACACATGCATACGACTTGTACAGTTTCTTTTTTAGAGTAGATTTAAAGGAAAATAACGATGAACATTGTTTCACATCAACTGATAGGGAGTTCCAAATGTCCGGTCCACAGTGTCTAATTGATTTACATGCTACAATAGTTTTGGGATTGGTAACATGAAAGTCGTCACGATTTCTTGTGCTATAGTTATGAATCTGATTATTACGTATAAACATATCACAAAATCGATCAGGAAGGTTCTTATGAGTACATTTATACATAAATATAGCGATTTGATAATAATTAATATCACATATTTTTAACAATCTGTGTTCATTAAACAAGGGGTCCGTATGAGCTAGATAATCTGAGTTAGTACATAGTCTGAGAGCTTTTTTCTGTAATATAAGTAGAGAATCTGTGTTTTTCTTGGTGGTTTGGCCCCATGCGATATTGCAATAAAGCAAATATGGCAATATGAGAGAATTATATAAAATAATCATAACGTAAGTCGGTAATAAGCCTTTTAATTTATATAACACTCCAATTGATTTTGATATGGTCGAAATTATGTATGAACAATGTTGATTCCAATTCAAATTATCATCAATAATGACCCCTAAGAATTTACTATAATATTTGCGTTCTAAATGATAATTATCAATAACAATATCACATATGGTATCATCAATTTGAGTTCGGGGACCCTTAAATATAATATAATTTGTTTTAGATAAATTGAGGGATAATTTGTTGCAAGCGAACCATTCAACAAGTTTAGGCAATTCAATATTTACGGAACGAATTAATTCATTAAATTGAGGGTGTGAGCATAAAACATTAGTGTCGTCTGCAAATAGTACATAAGAAAATAATGATGACGCATTAATAATATCGTTTATATAAATGAGAAACAACAATGGTCCTAAGATTGACCCTTGCGGGACGCCACAATTCAATTCTAGGATGGATGATTGTTCCATACCAAATTCAACAAATTGTTTTCTATTCAAAAGATAATCATTCAACCATAATAAAGGAACTCCTCGTATACCGTAGTATTCTAGTTTGTATAGTAAAATCTGGTGATTAAGGGTATCGAAAGCCTTCGATAAGTCAAAGAATAATCCAATTACATAATGCTTTTTGGCTAGTAACATAGAGATGTTATCATATAAGTCTACTACAGCTAATTCGGTTGAGTGGTTCTTACGAAAACCATACTGGTTTGAGCAAAGTATATTTTGTTGCATTAAAAATTCATATAATTGGTTATGTACTATTCGTTCCAGTATTTTAGAAATACTTAGTAATATGGATATTGGTCTATAGTTAATACATTGTTTTGAGTCTCCCTTTTTATAGATTGGTACAACCTTCGCTAACTTGAATGAATCTAAAAAAATACCAGTTGAAATAGATAAATTAAAAATGTAACATAGAGGGTCAGCTATATAATAAATAATCTTCTTCAACAACCAAGAACTGATTTCATCATGACCACAAGATTTGCTTGATTTAAGGTTTTTTGTAATATCAATTATATCAGTTGCTTGCACTGGCTTAAAAAAGAGGGATTTCTCTGAACGTTCAGAAAGAAAATCAACAAATACTTTATTAGGAGAATTTATAGACGCTTGTATGTCTGTCCCAATTGACACAAAATATTCATTAAATAAATTGGCAATGCCATTATCAGTACATGATGACTGATTACCATGAAACATTTCCTTTGGAATTTCAGCTTTTTTCCCTTTACCTAATACATTATTAATTACGGCCCATGTTAAAGACACGTTACCTTTCACCTTATTTAGCTGGTCAGCATAATACATTTTACGAGAAGCTTTAATCACAGCGTTCAATTTATTACGATATTTTTTAAAATTATCGTGATGTGAGGAATCATCAGGATTGCGTATATAAAGTTTAAATAAATTATTTTTTTTTATTAATAGATTTCATTATACCTTTTGTTATCCACGGTTTACGTGTATTTAATTTTTTATTCTTCACTTTCTTTAAAGGTATATTTTTTTCAAAATGTTTTTTCAACCGTATATAAAACAATGCATATGCTTTATTTACGTCATTTGTTTCTTTATAAACTAAAAACCAATTTTCGTGTGCTAAGTCACGAATAAGAGATTTTACATTACTATCATTACACTGTCGAGTATATCTACTCTCGTTACTAACAGAGGACATCTTTATTTTTTTACAAAATACAAAAATTGGAAGGTGATCTGATACATCACTATATATAATACCACTATGAAATGCAGCAGGTAATGTTTGTAAATATATTGTCAATTAGTGTTGCTGATTGCTGAGTAATCCTTGTAGGTTTATCTATTAGAGGGAATAAAGAGTGTGTATTCAGACACGTCAAAAATGAATTATTCTTCAATTCCTTTTCTGCTAATAACAAGTTTATGTTAAAGTCGCCCATTAAATATAAAGGTTTCCCACCTTTGCATACAGATTCAATACACATGTCCAGATTAGTTATAAATGTATCAATAGAAGAACTGGGTGGGCGATAAACAATACCTATTACAACGTTTTTACCATGTGGATTTATAATTTCAATAAAGAGCGTTTCACATTCAGGAATTAATGGTACACCATTTAACAAATTATAAGAAAGACCCTTTTGTATATACATGGCCACTCCACCACCTCGGCCGTTTGGGCGATCAGAACGTAACAATGTATAATCTTCTAGGTCAAAGAGTGCTGGTGACTGTACATTCAACCATGTTTCACTTAAGCCAATAACAGAGAATGGGTGTTGTAGTGATGAGAGTAATGATTGAAGGGATTCAAAGTTACGGTTAAGACTTCGTGTATTCAAGTGTAATAGACTAAAATCGTCACGGTTGTCACGTTCATTTATCCTGGATTTGAGTTCTTCTGGTAGGTAATAATGGCATTCAATAGATGGGTTTAATCTATTATCATCACTTTCTAAAACCTTATTCATAGTATTATTCTAGGATTAATAAGGTACTTTGACATGTTGTTGGTAACACTTTGACATGTGTACATATAGACTAGATAATGAGTGTGTGTTTTCAATTTAAAATAAGCTGTCCAAAAAAAGGTTGTAGCGTTCAACTTTGCAGAATACATTTTATAGGTAATTAGCAGGATATTATTTGTACAATATAAACCAAAAAAGAACGAAGTTAACTTGAGCATGGAAGCAAATTAAACAAAATTAAAAAACAAAATGAATGATATACCCACAAAGTAATTACAAAATGTATAAAAATAAATTCAAAATTTGTGAAAACAAATATTACAGTTCATAAAAGAACAGAACAATAAGTAAGAAGAAACAACGGTATTGAAGTGTTGAATCAGATTTACATTAAATATAAATGCATATATTATAACAAATGAATAGAAAGATTTGTATCAATTCAAAAGCAAATACCAGAATATCAGGCATAACTAAAAATCAAACGATCGTGCCATCGTATAGTGTTTATTTTATAATTCTTAAAAGTTCAGTGTTCTAAAGAAAAGAGAACAAAAATTAGAGTCCATTCCGTGCCATCAGGCACAATAAAAAGTGTATATTTCACTTGTCCTATTTAAATTACAGTGTTCATAAAACATAACAAAGTGAAGGTCCATTCAGTCCTCTCAAGCCCTGTAATGTAGTGTTGGGCGCAATAAAAAGTAAGTCTATTAATTTATCATATTAGTGTTTATTATGCAGATTCAGTTTTATTTATCTTTTTTCAGAGATTTTGAAGGTCGTTTTCCCGGAATATGCGTTTCTTCATGGTTGTGTTCTCATCAGTGGTTTTGACAGCGGCAAAAACCCGTCCATCTATGGTCCATGCCGCCGTCACCTTCTCATGTTTGCTGGTTTTGATGAGGAGCTGCAGCGTCGTCGACGTGAGGTCTTCCTGGATGGAGACCCCGCTGTTCTTGAGTTTCTTTTTGTTTAGCATGAAGAGGTTCTTTTCCCTGTAGGAGCAGAGTTTTACGATGATGGGTCGTGGTTTGCCGGGGCGCTTCTGCCGTACGCGATGGGATCGGTCGATGTTGGCCTTGGACAGCGCGAAGCCCAGCTTCTCGCGTGCGATGTCGATCGCGATTTCGTCCGTGTTCTCGCCATCTCGTTCAGCAACACCGAAGATGCGTATGCTGTTCCGCCTGGTGTATTGTTCTAGTTGGTCTAGTTTGTTTTCGGTGATTTTCAGCTTTTGTTTGTCCTGGTCGAGTTCTTTCTGGATCAAGTGTAGCTCCTTCTCTTTTGTTTTCAGGTTGTTCTCAAGGTCAAAGATGGCGGATTCGTTTTTTTCAAGCTGACGTTTCATTTGATCACATTTTTCTTCGACGACTTTGTCCATTGTCTGTCTGCATACTTCTTTCAGTGTGTTCAAGAAATCTTCACTTGTGAGCAGCCTTTTCATTAATTTCTCAATAATGTCTGGCTGTGATTCACTTTCTGACTCAACAACTATCACACTGCCATTGGGTTCGATGTTTTTATCTGTGATCTTTGATTTCGTACTTCGCAATCTCATTTGTTTCTTTTCGTCACTTGATTCCATTGTTAGTACAAAACGGAGAAGTTGAGTAAGAGGCGAGGTATATTGTAGTTCAGTTAGTTATACAGTGCGGAGTTACGTAACTATAGATGGGCACGACTCATTCCTGTACTCACGCGTAATAGTATGTCCCGGACTGCGGGATATACTTGCTGTTCAAACGCCACCGTGAATACACTTTAAAGTCATCGTTTTCCTTGGAATTCTGGTGTGATTAGGTCCTCACATCATATTAATGATAATATTCCTCCATGTACATGATGATATTGGTGGATCCAAAGGGTATTCGTACGATAATATACTTTAAGACAATATAGAGAGTCGGAAACGATATACCCTGATAGCAGACACTGGTAAAAGCGCAATATTGAAAGCAATTATTATGATTGCATTAACAATCGTTTAAAATAAATATTTCAAGATACTGCAATGTCTTTTAAAATGTACATTTGATATAAGATATACATGACATATGTGTGTTTTGTACTATAAACATAATTATCAATTGAGCCCATTTTGATGGCCTTAGAACGAAATAATAGCACCTGTTTGTATTGTCTAATGCAATTTAATCGCATTATGGAAATAATAAAATACATTATATCTCAGCGTTTATAAAAACAATGGCAATCGATGATGAATTGCAAGCGAAACTATAGTAACTACGATCTGCTTAAAAACGAAACATTTTGATTGACTAAAATCGAGAAAAAATATTTATAAAAAAAAATTAAAACCAACATAGAAAATGTATTTATTTCGCTCCATTAAGATAACTGGACTAGACTAGAGAATTTCACGACCACTATATAGCCATTTTGTTCTTTTGTATGAACAGTTTGGAGTATCTTAGTTTTTAAACAGACATAGCCGATGGGTCAATACCGACAATTATGTGGAGGACGATGATGACGGTGATGATGATATTGAATATGATGCCGACGATGCTGCTGTTATAAACACTTTTCCAGATCGAAGTAGAGTTGCCAGTTCGAAATTCGAGTCGAAGATTGATGGACGAGAAAATTTCACGGCCACGTATTCGGCCAATATATTTTTTATTCAAAATATTAGGCAATAGACGAGAGTCAAAATTAACTTTTGCAAGGCATGTGATGATGATGATGATGATGATGATGATGATGATGATGATGATGATGCGAATGATGATGATGATGCTGATGATGATAATGATGATGTTGATTATGATGACGATGATGATGATGATGATGGTGGTGATGATCAGTACCATCATCATCATCTTCTTTATCGTCATCATCATCGTCACCATCATCAACATCACCATCATTATTATTAGTATTATCATCATCATCATCATTATTATCATCATCATCATCATCACCACCACCATTATCATCACCATCATCAGTACCATCATCATCATCTACATCATCAACATCATCATCATGAAATTATTTGATAATTGCAGGATAAACAGTTGTACTGAAAATGCAGGACGCTGCTAAAAGAATGCTATGGCAATTTTTATTTCACCATTATAAACACTTTTCGTGCTCGAATCATAGTTGCCAATTCTAAATTCGAGTCGCTTGAAACGTTGATTCCTTGCTAAGATTCAAGGACAAGAAAATATCGCGGGCATATTCGGCAATTTCTTTTTTTCTTCATTTTAAATATTAGTAAGTAGAAACTAGTCAACAACGTAGACGGCGAGTCAACATTAAATCGCTTGTGCTAAGCACGCGTGTTCGTGTGTGGGTTTAATTCCAAAAGGGCATTAGATCCTCTTTATCAACTTTGGACAAAAATTGCTTTTTATATTTGTCAGATGCTTGCGCTGCCTATCGAGAATATGAACATTGAATGATCTATAATTTGTATGTTCCTGACTTTGTTACGTGTCTCAAAATGTGAACTTCTGACTGATGTTGCACAGCTTGTTATTGCACACATCGTTTTCTGAATTATAAAGGAAAGTGGATTTCTCTCCTTTTATATTTAAGCCCTTCAGAGAAGAGCTCACTTCCAAAAGGCGCTAAATCCACTTCTCATAAAAATTGAGTTAACGATATAATCTACATGTATACTCTACGTAGCTATCTAGGAATCCACATTTTACGATAAATAACTCACTCAAAATCAAAATATAGAAAGTTCAATTTTCATATTCCCATAGGGGACAAAGAAACCTGTTTTCCTCGGAAGATGAAAAAGTGGATTTAGCGCCTTTTGGTTGAAAGCTCTTATATATGTTTAAGATGAATTGTGGCGAATAAATAGAAGACATTGCTGTCGGAAATATCGTGTGTAATGATTATATTTGTGCAGAAAGCTGTACAATAGAAGACTCCCTTCTGTAAAATATGAATTCCGCGAAGAATTGTTAAAGGCAATCTTTAAACGTGATTTTAGTATAATATCCATGTGGTTATTGTTATCTTGTGCATTTACCAGGATTATGAAATTTTCGAGACATACCATAACGTACGAATGTATCATCACGTTCGTTGAAACAACCATTGTGATCCATGTATTGACACTTTGGCAGTCATAGCCATTTTTGATAGTATGATTTTAATGTACCATCACAACAATTGTGTCTGCTATAAACTTCCAATCCTGTACTATTAAAGAAGATATTATAATAAAGTGCATGTAAACCAATGAATCTTCTTTACGTTCACTGTTATTTCCTTATCATATACACATGTATGGGACCCCTTTGAAAATCAGTTTCTGCTGAAAGGGCCATCCCACCCATTTGTGGAAATAAATAAATAACAAAAAAATAAATGTGTATCTGTAACTTGTACCCATGTCAGCAATATCGGTGACATATCCAATCTTTCTATGAAAAACATTTAGAAAGCAAACACCAACAATTATAAAAATGTAACCACCATTTATAAATTGTTGATAATGTGGAAAATAAAGTTCAATTCAATTAAATTCAAAAGGCCCGGTCACATATCACCGGATAGCGTAAACGGATGCCCGACGTATACAACATTTGCGAAATCAAATTATCCGGTGGTGAAAGTCGTCTCCATTGCTTCATGTACAAAATATTCCGCCGGATAGAACAACGTACATCGCCTGACAAGGAACGGACAAGGAAAGCATACGAACGGAGACAAACGAATTGGAAATGTTACCATCCGTCGGGCATCCGTTAAGTCTTGCGTTAACGGTATCCGTTGATATGTGACCGGGCCAGTAGGTTCAGCCGGCCTTTTTTTGTTGGTATTTGCTTGTATTCATTTTAAATTATACCCGACTCAGCAACTTGGCTGCATTTCCATGTGCAATCTAATTTATAAAACAAAACACATACAATTGTAAAGACGTTCCTGTACAGGGATCTAGAAACATTGTCCAAATCCTGAGCGTCCAATTCCTGAGTGCTCAAAATCTAATTGGAATTCTAGCGGTTCCTGCATACCTTGTTGTATTCGTAATAACAATAGAAGCATTGGACAGGTTTCTGTTTTTCGAATTTTTCGAATCAAAGGGATAGTTGAGTTTTGGTAGAGAGGGCGCTATACAAAAGATAACGAACAACTGAGTGTCAAATTCGAAAGAGAATACAATTTCAATGACAGAATAAACTTTAGTTGATCAAAATCGGTTCAGAAATGGCTGAAATATCCATAAACATAACCATTTGTAATAAATGTGGGGCTCCACATTTATTCGATCATTTTTAACCAGCCGTAAACAAAATATTAAAAATGCTTCCCCTTTTCCAAAATTTACAAAACGGGTTTTTAAATAGTTGCTGATTATCTCTCTATCTAATCACTATTTCAACAAAACATCACATGCACAATATTTAAAGTGGTTGAAACCGATGAGTGTTTAGAGAGCGCCTCCTTGAGTTTTAATGGCTCTTTTTGAATGATAACAGGCTTTTTACTTAGTCATTTGTAATGTTGTATTCCTTTCTAGCATGGTGGAAGTTATAACTATTAGTTTGTAATGTAATGGTGCAGGTTTTGGGTTTAATAATACAGTTTGACCAAAACTGTACTCTCTTTACCAGAACTCAACTATCCCTTTAAACACATATTTACGATTGAAGTGGTCAGATGATAAACTGTCCACTGGATAGTCGTAACCGTGTACAAAGTCAGTGCAATGAGATTGTGCATATCACTTTGCATTTGTGCTCATTACTCGGCCATATAACGTCCATTTAACTTGCTATAATGCCTAGTTTGCCATATCAACTAACAACGGTCATGACGATGCACATGTCAATAACGTTATTAGATCCCTTTTAGGTTCAATCGGCCTTTTTGTCTCGAATGTAAATATCACTGAAGGAGGCAAATGAATACGGTAAACAGATACTAGGAAACTTGAGACTTGGTGTTTACGGACATAAATGAACTTTCCGACGAATATTAGTTCAATCAATTAACACAGCTCTAGCTCTAATAAATAGCTCTTATAATGTCGGCAAGTAGGATAACGTGAAATAATATTCTTACATAATTACTATAGTGACAATATGACAAAGGAGTATATTTAGTGAAGGGACGGGTATAGTGTTGTACTGATTATCATGTATATACTACCGCAAACTTTGCAATTGTCGACTTGCATTGGACTGTTATGATTTATATTAAAGGAATTCTAGTAAGGTTGTCCAAATCCACACATCTGAATTATAACTATAGTGGTTCTCTCATATTTTGTTGTATTCGTATTGTGATGGATTATGGTGATAAACAAGAGGATTGCTTTTTTACATTATTGTTTACGCATAGGTTCTGTCAACGAATATTTGAGATCAAACGAAGAGATGTACCTCATAAATCACTATTAAATTGTGTAATCTCAATTCCATGGGCCTACGGGCACATTTGCAGCGGAGGAGGAGGGGTGGGGGGGGGGGGGGGGGGGATGGGACGTCCGGGTTATAAAGCCCGTATGTTATCCTTCCCGTTTTCACCTGACAACAAACAAATAAAATACAAGGACCTCACCATTAATTTTTGTTTGAAGATGGCAAGATTTGTGCCCGAAAATGAAGACATATTTTGAACTGATGCCATAAGCTGATGCTCGAATATGCTATGATCATGATGATTCTGCCCAAATATGACACGAGTTTGTCCAAATATGTCGTGATTTTGCCTAATAAGACATGTTTTTGCCCTAAAATGACATGCTTTTTGCCCTATTAACACAGTTAGGGATGGTAAGGAGGGGGGGGGGGGGGGGGGGTGGTGGTGCTGCAACCGTAAAGCTCCCCCGCCTAGTATGCATAATGCTAACATCATACTTTACATGAAGTGATAAATCTTCGTGATAAAGTAGAGCGGTGCCCCATAAACTGTCAAAATTATGCATTCTTTAAAAGGTCGCATAATATATATACTGTACATAAAGAAACATACATGTTATGTGTCTGATCTAACGATGACTGATAAAATGCTGTACGAACATACCACTAATGAAGACAAATTCACTTCATATGCCACAGTACATGTGATGTGCTTCATATACATCCTAAAGGCCCAGTCCCATACTGACGATTTTCACGGCGACTCGCAACGACTCGCAACGATTTACTAGAACGAATCGACTCGATTTAGCCACGGTTTTTGGCACGGGCGCAGCGACTTACGTAATACCTATTCATCAGGGGGGATGAATGAATAGATCATCCCCCAGTTGAATGGGTATCAATGGCAGATCTACGCCCATGGTTTTGGGGAAGAACCGATACGATGTAATACGATGCAACACGACCTAAGCGATTTTGTCGACGAACGTCAAATCGTTGCGATTCGCCGTGAAAATCGTCAGTATGCGACTGGGCCTTAACATGATGAAAGATTACAGCACCCCATAACAACTGACGGAAAAAACAATATTTTATGAGCGATGACGTATAACATGTATAGCGTGGATGCATTGTCTGGTTAGATAGGCATGGGGTATGCGCGTAAATGGGGGTGCGGGGTGTTTCACTAATAACATAAAATCGATTTTAGCATCGATTTTGAGTGATAAGAAGATGCTAAAATCGATGTTAGTGTTTTGTGAAACACCCCCAGGCCTGTGGGACACTGTATGCAAGTTAGAGAAAGGAGGGACACACTGTAAAGCACGTTTATGCTTTATTAAAGGAATAAAATAAGTGTGCTATTTATTATAGTTAACTATGTTTGATGCGGCATGTCAATCATTGACTGCACGTTTATATGATGTGTCTTACGTTGTTGTTGTTGTTGTTGTTGTTGCTTGTGTTGTATTTCCACCACCATTTCGAGGGGCAGTTACACCAACCCCCCCCCCCCCCCCCCCCTCCCGCCCCCCTTTCTGGAACTCCCGGAATAATTAGCATTATACATTAAAGATTGATACATATATTATTGTGGTGTGACAACTCTGATGCTTTTGTTGGCAAACTAATAAGGGGGGGGGGGGGTGACGCCTTTTCATCACCACCCACCCCCCCCCCTCCCCCGCCACCAACCTTTCTGGAAATAAGCCATTCGTGCCAGACCAAGTACACGTTAAGAGGATTTGATTTGGCATGTTTGGGGGAAATATTGTAGCCGGGGTGGATTATCTTGTTTGCAAAATACGATTCGACACCGAGGAGGAAAATATGACAGCTTGTATCATGTCTGACACATTATGCAGGTAATAACCGATATTCGGAAACATGAAGTATGATAATGCCGTCTACAAGATGACATCTTTAATGCGTGCCTTTATTATAAATAACGACGTTAGTCAGGTTAAAGCTGCTGCACTGTAGCGCAGCAAACCATAATAACACGATGGTAGCGATCAGTGGCGTAGCGACGGGGGGGGGGGGGGGGACGGGGGGGCACGTGCCCCCAATAATTTGGAAAAAACAATAGAAAACATAAGGGGAATTTTTTTGAAAAAAACCAAAGAAATACATAAGGTGTGCCCCCCAATAATTGTGCGTGCCCCCCCCCCCCCCCCCCAATCAGTCCGACCACGCTACGCCACTGCTAGCGATTGAACCTTAAAGGAATCTAGTAACTTCGCTGACATGTGCAAAAACTGGCAAATGGTTGATAGAAATGTGTTTTTCCTTGATATGAGTATGTATACTGAGTGGTGTGTGAAAATGCCACTGTAATTTAGTAATATTTGACCGAATTTCGAGTGCTATTTGCCAGCTCATTATACCAATTTTCGTTATATATTTTGTGCAATACAATTTTAGAAATGAAAACAGCGTAGATTCACTTCAACCGCACATGTGCACCACGTACGCCGGGCCCCACACAGTCGCGTGTGTAGACACAGGTACTCAACCCGGCGATGACGTGCGGAACAAGCTGTAATTATATGCTCGTCCAATCTCAGCGGCGAGCATTGCACTTTCCCTTAATATGTTTCTGCATTTAACGATGTTATGGTTTATATCTTACCATATGAACACTCTTTGATGCTATTTCAACAATGTCGATCAATTAGTTTGGCCAATATAGTTGTATTCCGTACCTTTCGCAATATATCACTGTTTGGCTTTAAACTTGCGAAACAATACAAAGGATTAGGACATATTTGATACTTGTGCTCATTACTTCAAAATAAACCTTGATACATAAAAACAAATCATTTCATAGGTATTAGTTGTTGTAGTATAAAATGGCGGCATCTTGATACGGAATATTCGTTTGAATTGTAAACCAAACACTTGAATGTATTATATAAATTTACACCAATATCTATAAACATCTTCAACAACCTTGAAACCGTGTTAATAGCAGACGTTTCGCAACAAATGTATTCATTAACCTGTTCCGTACTAGATTGTGCAATTCCCATAGAGTTAATGCATGATCCATATAGGTTCCCGTAGGTAATCGGCTATCACATTGTTTGCCACTTGGACACTTTATACAAAATAGATAGCTTGTCGTAACTTCGTATTACGCATCACGATCATATCTATGTTGGTTTCATATATTACCATGTAGAAACAGTTACAAGCAAAATGGCTGATTTGGCTTCATTTATTTCGAGGTCAATCAGATCTTCATATTTATTTTCCGCAATTGATTACTTTTATTAACTTCTGAGCTATCGTGCATGAATCATTCAGGACCTTGACGAAAAACAGCATCGTTTCTGATCATGCAATCCTGTATAAATGTATTTGAATTAATAAATAAATAAATAAACCATGAGCATGACGTTGCCTTATAGACTGTGATACATGAAACATCACCGCATAATAATATTGTATTCATACCACAGCCTATATCGAGCTATGAATGTTTTAATGCAGTGCACAATTTAAAGGTACCGTTGAGTATTGGTATTTCCCGAAGTGCCACCCGATATTTTTGTGTGAGATAATGAAAAACTGACTGTCAAATTTGAAAGAACATACAATTTTAATGAAAAATATACTTTATTGGATCAAAATCGGTTCAGAAACGGTTGAAATATCCATAAGTATATTTTTATTCAAAAGATTCATCACCGGCAATCACCGAGGGATATTTTGACTTTTTAGAAAAGCAAATTAAAATGCTTAAAGACTACTTTTTAAAAAAATTAGGTTTTTAAAAATCGTTGATGATATCTCAATTGAATCATTATTTTAACAAAACATATGCACAATTTTGTATGAAAAATAGCTAAAACCAGTGATTGTTTTAAATAGCGCCCTTTTGAGTTGTAACGACTCTTTATGAATGATAACAGGGGTTTTTACTTAGTCGTTTGTAATTGTGTATACTTTTCGAGCATGGTGAAATTATACTATTACTTTGTACCGTAATGGTAAGTTTGACCAATACTCAACTATCCCTTTAAGTTCACCATTTGCATCTATATGTTCTTTCCATGCGATTACACAATTATCAACAGTTAATAAGAGTGATGCGGCTCGTAATTGTACTAATTATTCGCTATTGTATAAGAACGGCTGTTACCATATGTTACACTTTATGTAATGCTGTATCCTTTTAAACATATTGGCCCGTATTCACAAAGGAGGTTTGTACAGTCCAATGGTCCATGGTCTAACCCCGGTTTACATCTATGGAATGCCATTGTAAACTGATGGAGAGAGAATGTAAATTCCTTACTTGTTAACAATGTTGATGGTACACATTCTCTCTCCATCAGTTTACAATTGGCATTCCATAGATGTAAACCGGGGTTTAGACCATGGACTGTACAAACCTCCTTTGTGAATACGGGCCAATGTATCTACTTAATATGTATTTCTTCATATTTATTATCTAATAAGAACGGACTATTGCGGATTCTCCACGGGAAGTTGACATGGTAAGACCGTACAGGGATGTTATTTCACTGCCACACCCGGGCCTATCAAAAGATACTCTTAAAGGGATCTATATAGTAACTGTGTTGACATGTGCAAAAAGTGATGAGTGGTTGATACAATGTATATTGTTGTTATCTGATATGTCCACTGGGTGTTGTGTGAAAATTTCAAGTTAAGTGGACGTTATATGGCCGAGTAATGAGCAAAAATGCAAAGAGATATTCACTAACTCATTGCACTCACTTTGTACACGGTTTTGACAATCCAGTGGATTATTTAACATCCTGAACACTTCTCGTAAATATCTTGTTAACGAAAGGGAAATTTGAAAAACTGAAAACTGTCCCATGCTTTTATTGTTAAAACGAATACAACAAGGTATGAAGGAACCGCTAGAATTCCAATAGGATTTTGAGGATTTTGACAATGTTACTTTAAAGTCCCTTTAAATTGTTTGGGGATAATTTCCCCGAATGTGAATTAACGCTGTTCCATTGATGAATGAGGCCCGTCCAGAATGATGATTCGAATCCATGACGTCCGCATTGAAAGACTTAGTCACAAACCAACATACCATCGCCACCCCCATGCCAAAATAGTCCACTTTAGCTGAGGGACTAAAATCACTAAATGTGGATTAAAGTTGGTCCATTGATGAATGCCGCCCGTCCCGAATAATGATACGAATCCATGACCTCCGCAATGAAAGACTTAGTCACAAACCAACATACCATCGCCAACCCCATGTCTTACGAAGTTTTCTACTAACTAATACTCGTGCACTGTCGAGATGGGATTAGAACCCAAGACCTCCGCATTGAAGTGCAAATAACCAAACCAACATGTCACGATACACAGTTTTATTTGTAACGATACCAAGGACAATGATATACTAATTTGACTAAATTAATATGTCATGTCGCCCTCCTTGTTCACGAAATTGCGTAATTAATTTCACCCACCCGGTAATTTATGTTTACCCACTAAACGTTGTATGATAATTATCACTATAAACTGGTACCAACTGATATTAACTAAATGATTAAAACATAAAATGATCGTGTTTTGATACCATGTATATCTTAATTAAATTCCAATGACCGGTATCTTACTGTTGTAATAATACCTCCACT
Source organism: Echinarachnius parma (assembly GCA_037951105.1). Lineage (NCBI taxonomy): Eukaryota > Metazoa > Echinodermata > Echinoidea > Clypeasteroida > Echinarachniidae > Echinarachnius > Echinarachnius parma. Next base: position 49,541 of record JBAMJV010013026.1, read on the forward strand.
ACACCCGTTTATATACTAAGTCGTGCCATTAATGTTTATAATATACCATCATAAGGGTACATAACGAAAACATGCATGTGGTATATTAATAGATTGGTGATTAGTAAAACTATACATATCAAAAGTGCAACAAACACTTCGAAGAAACGATATACATGTATTGAACTAACCCGCCAATAACCTCAATGTCCATTTTAGCCCAGCTTTGGTACAACTGCAACTCTGTACCATTGCCATGAAAGTCTACAATTAGTTTTCATTTTGCAAACATTTATACAACGACACTGATATTTCTCCCGTCCACCAAATATAAAACAATATATAAGACCCCTTTCAAAGTTACCAAGAACCGTACATTATTTATAATAACCAAACTTATTGTACAAAATTTACTTATAATGTTTATACTCCATAACAAGGGCGCATACAATAACAAGACTGGTAGGACGGTGTAGATTTCACTTATTTTAATGATATTGGCTAATATTAGATAGGTAATGATAGTTATGTATAACCTCAAAGGCATGATAACGATAACAAGGGGTCTCTCAAAACAACATGCTCTTTTTGATTTTTTAATGTTTTACTCCGCTGATCTTTGGAAGAAAACAACTATTACGTTTTTTTTTTTTTTTTTTTTTTTTGCGGGCAAACAAACATGTATAAAAAACGAAACTGTAGATACATCGCCCTTCAATGTTTAGCTTGTGAAATTTGTGCTTATAATTAGGGTACATGAAGTAAACCGACTGGCTCACTTCGTTTATTGATATTGTATATTATTAGATTAGGTGATGATGGCATGTGTCAACAAAATGAACACACTTCATAGGGACGATGAACATGTATTGAACTACGTATCTCTGGAATAGCAATGGTTACCTCAAACAAGATAATAATTTATTTCAGTTGTTTTCATTAACATTTTCGTCTAGCTTTTGGGCAAAACTTTACCATTGCCATGAAAGGCCACATTTAACTCTTTTTGCAAACATATACAAACTTATATTTTGCCCATCCCCCTACATAAAGTATACTATTTCTGTAAAACACCCTTTTAAGTTTCCAGGTACCGTACGTTAATTATATAATTATAATGGCAACATTTTGTATAATTAGATGTACTTATGTTTATTAGCGGACACAATATAAAGAGACTGGTAGTATTATCTTTCAAATCGTGTGTTCGTTTATTCGTTTATTGAGTTTGTCTATACTTAGATTTCATAGAAACGGTGTATATGTATCGAGGTAACCTCCCAATAACCTCAATTAACATCTTAGGTAATGATTGATGGATTTGATCCGTATTATACTATCGTGCTGGGGGAGGGGGGAAAGGTGGGGGGGGGGGGGGGGGCGGGGGTGGACGCCTTGTTGATGTATACGGTAAGTGCGTACTTTATACAACTCATTCAGTGCGTATTTCACTCCGTGCTCAAGGAATTCGCAAGACGGCATCGCACGTCTGTTCACCGAATCCGAACTACCTTTATTTTCTGTGCGTGTTTTAGTGACTGTCATGCTTCGTAATAATTAGGCTGGTTGGTGTGTATTTCGCAACGTGCGCAAGGCGTTCGCAATAATTGCCAAGATGGCACCACGCATCTGATTTACGAATTCTAACCACTTTAGATTACATTTGACATAGTCTAGATTAGACCCTCGAGAGCTGATCTCCGCCACCCCGAAAAAGCCGCCAATGAGAGAGCTCTGTACTACAGCTGCAGTCAGTGGCGTAGCGAGGGTCAAGTGATTGGGGGGCACAGCTGCGAGGGAGCGTAGCGCCCGAAGGGGGGGGGGGGGAGGGTGTGGGAGGGGGGTGTCCCCCCTCCCACGGTAGGGAGCTTTTGCAAATTTTTACTTGAAATAATGCAATTTGGTGCATACCTTGGAAGGAAATTTGATAATACTGAATTAAAGAAATCCTTTCCCTCATGATAAAGTATACACACACAATCAAACCTACGTGTACACACACACCAGACTCAAATACTCTCACGCCGTATGCTTGTCTACATTTATTTGGGGGAGGGTGTGGGAGGGGGTTCACCCCCTCCCAATTTTTTTGAAATTTTTTTGAAATTGGTGTTTAAAATATCACTGTAGAAGTATGGTCATTATTGTCTTTATCATTGTCTTAATCATGGGTGTTAAAATGGTATATAATAGTGAATCTACTCGTTACGTATTTTAAAACGGTAATAGCGAGGAAAGATTAAGCCCGTGAGATGGATCCACGTGATCCTGTATACTATAGAGCCATCGATATAGTCTATGGCATTGAGCTCCAATGGAACTAAGCAAAAGTGGAGGGGAGACATTGCGAGGAAGCGAAGCGACCGATTGGGGGAGGGTGTGGGAGTGGGGTGTCCCCCTCCCACAGTAGGGAGCTTTCGTATTTTGGGGCCTGAAATTGTGCGATTTGGTGCACACCTAAGACAGAAATTTCACGTAATATAAAGTATATAGTATGGAACCAAACATACTTAATGACAAAGGAGGGGGACAATCTCCTCCCCTTTCTTTCTAATGTGGGGGACATAATATTCCAATTTTATTTGCATTCAGCGCATATGGACCGAATTTACTAAAAGATATATTATTTCAAATTATTTTATTTTCCGATGATAGTGTGCTATAGACATGATAGATGAGGGTCTAATACATTTCGTATATATCAGTATTTCAGTATGCGCGCGAAGCGCGCGGCAAAAATTAAGATTTACAGTCCTTTTCAAACTAAAAAACAAACAGCTATGCTCGGGTCCCTTGAATTAGTTTCAGTAGGCCTATGCTCAACTGATGCAGATATCGACTCTGGAGAAGATGACTGGTGCTCCTTCAATCATGATCATCAACAATATGCCTAGATTATGCATCATGAATTAATGGAACGGGTGCATTTGGAGTGAAGAAATTAGTAAAAGAAGTTTGTCTTTACCATTTAGGACTACGTAGTGCAGCTATGCGCCTTTATAGCCTGCATGAAGGCGTCAAAATTATCTATAAAAGCGGGAGGCAGATTCAAGATCCTAAAAGGGCCCTTTGTATGATAAACGATTTACCATGCTAGGAAGTTTGTTAGGCCTATACGCGCTCTATGTCTTCTGAAATGCGGTGAGCGTCGATCCTCGCGCATGGGACTGAAAATTTGCATAAGGCGCTATATTGGAAGGATTCTTCAAACTGATATAGGTGCGCTATTGCTAGTACTAGGGAACGACTGTTATGTTCTTGGTTATTATCGTTGATAATGATTATTATCACACATTAAATAAAACGTGATAATAATGAATGATATACATTGTAGACACATTTGGCTTCATGTCGGGTCGTCATTTTTTTTTTTTTTTTTTTTTTTTTGGCCAAACGATTGGGGGGGGGGGGGGGGGCACGTGCCCCCCCGTGCCCCCCGTAGCTACGCCACTGGCTGCAGTGATCTGTACTACAGCAGTGATCGCTGCCATCGACATATCACTGCTGTAGTACAGATCACTGCAGCTGTAGTACAGAGCTCTCTAATTGGCGGCTTTTTCGGGGTGGCGGAGATCAGCTCTCGAGGGTCGAATCTAGACTACATTTGACAGTGCATACTTCCTCAATAACCTTTTTTTAAAATAGGAATTAGTAAGTTATAGGATAATTGAGGGTTATGGGCAATATTGGGCACGCATATTATTTTGAGTTTGTTAAGTTTAGTATACCAGTATATACACAGCCCTAATAAAACCTTAATTGGATAATGACATATTAAATGATGTGATAATCGAGAGAATGCTCTATATATAATTACATCGGTAATGATAATTGTATCCAAAGTACACAATACCTTTCATTGAAACGACCAATCGACTATGTGTACTGTGACCACTAGAATGAGGCAATAAAAGTGGCCATTGAATCGTGACATAATTATAGACAGGTTTCATAACATCGGTATTGTCTGCAGGGAATCACTTTTGTTATCAACTATTACAAAGGCATACTTTTCTTTAAATAGTAAGCTTAAAGGGGTAGTACAGTGTTGGTAAGGCTGAGCTTTAGTAACCAAAACCTGCACAATAGCGTTACAAACTAATAGTTATAACTCCACCATGCTCGAAAGGTATAGCACATTACAAAAGACTAAGTAAAACGCACGTTATCATTTAAAAAGCGCCATTCAAACAAAAGAGGGCGCTCTCTAAAATGGCATTGGTTTCAACCACCTTTCATACAACATTTTGCTTGTGATGTTTTGTTGAAATAATGATTAAATAGAGAGATCATGAACAACTATTTAAAAACCTCTTTTGAAAATCTTTGAAAAAGTGTAAGCATTTTTTTAATTTTAAACAAAATCATCGCATAAATCTGGGGCCCAGATTTATTCCGATCGGATATATGTATTTATATTTTAGCCGTTTCTGAACCGATTTTTATAAAATGAAGTTGTTCTTTCATTAGAAATTGTATGCTCTTTCAAATTTTACGCTCATTTTTTCATAATCTCATAACAAACTTATTTCGTGCAGCGCCCTTTATACCAAGGATATTTGAGTCTTAATATAATTAAAGAGGTAGTTCATACCTCTTTAATTATATTAAGACTCAACTATCCTCGTGAAAAAAGAATCAACAAGCTTTGCTTCTCTTTGGTTCTTCATATTGTTCACGTTATGTTACATATCTTGTTAATGATTTATTATGTAATGTATATTGATATGATACTTATGTAGATTCATATTTTACTTTATTCATGAATATATTGTTTCTTGTTCATTTACTTGACGTTCAAACACAAAATTATAATTTGTGAAATATGTAAATTAATTCAAATTAAATTGATCAATTCAATCAGAAAGGTATTGTGCAACCTAATTTTTATTAGGATTTATTAAGATATCAATAATTGCTTAAAAAAACAAAAACAATAATACACATTAGGTAACATACCGATCAAATGTTCTTGCCAAAAAAAAAAAAAAATATGGAATATGCCGCCCAGAATTGTCTTAGAAGTATAAACAGAATATATCGATCAATGTCAAATTGGTTTGCAAGCTAGTGATTAATTTTGCCTTGTTAATATTAGTATGCAGTCTTCGATTAGCCTCAAGTCAAGGCCCTCACGCTATGTATTGCTAGTGGCAAGCCTTTGACAATAGCATTCCGATTAGCTACTGAATCCGTTTATCAGATTGACAAGCAGCTGCTAACTAGTTTTGTATCATGATAATAACAGCCACGCAGGGTTTTGATTGAATTCTTTTTTTTTTAAATGGGGTTAAAGACCCACTTCAGTCAAGGGCAACCGCATATATTTCCTTTGTGCAAATACATTTACTCAAATATGATTTCTTAAACGATGATTTAGCGTGTTATAAGGTATGTATGTGTGCTTCCTTAAAGGGGTAGTTCAGTATTGGTAGAGAGGGCGCTGCACATCACAATTTTGTTGTGAGGTAATGAAAAACTGAGTGTCGAATTTTAGAGAACATGCAATTTTAATGGCAGAATAAACTTTATTTGGTCAAAATCGACCCAGAAACGGCTGAAATATCAATAAATATATCTGATCTTATAATTATTTGGGGCCCAAATAATTAGATGTTTTTTTTTCAAAAAATACAAAAAATGGTTGCACTTTATCAAAAATAAATTTTCAAAAGCGTTTTTTAAATAGTTGTTGATGATCTCTCTTATTTCACTAAAACATCACATGCATAATTTTGTATGAAAAATGGTTGAAACCAATGCCTTTTTAGAAAGCGCCCTCTTGTGTAGTAATGGCTCTTTTTGAAGGATAACGGGCCTTTTACTTATTCGTTTGTAATTTTGTGGAGCATGGTGGAGTTTATAACTATTAGTTTATAATGTTACTGTCCAGGTTTGGTTACTAAAGTTCAGCCTTACCAAAACTGTACTACCCCTTTAACGATAGTGTAGTAACGAAATAATAGGAAAAACCCGTCGTGTGGAAAAATCATACTGGTGCACTTTACCCGATGAGTATTACTTTAAAGGGGTAGTACAGTTTTGGTAAGGCTGAACTTTAGTAAACAAACCTGGACAGTAACATTATAAACTAATAGTTATAACTCCACCATGCTCGAAAGGTATACAAAATTACAAACGACTAAGTAAAAAGCCCGTTATCACTCAAACAGAGCCATTCAAACACAAGAGGGCGCCTTCTTAACCCGTTGAGGACTGGTCCCGAAATATTTCGGGCTTGAGTCTATGGAGAATGCGTGTTATACCAAAATCAATTCGTCCTAAACGGGTTAAGAGGCATTGGTTTAAACAAAATTAATACAAAATTATGCATGTGATGTTTTATTTAAATAATGATTAAATAGAGACATCATCAACAACTATTCAAAAAACTCTTTGAACATTTTTGAAAAAGTGCAAGCATTTTTTTTTTTTTAATCATCTAATTATTTGGGCGGGCCCCAGATAATTATAAGATCACATATATTTATTGATATTCCAGCCGTTTCTGGGTCGATTTTGATCAAATGAAGTTTATTCTGCCATTAAAATTGCATTTTCTCTCAAATTCGACACTCAGTTTTTCATTACCTCACAAAAAACTTGTGATGTGCAGCGCCCTCTCTACCAAAACTGAACTACCCCTTTAAGATGTGAGACGTTCGAGAGCGACATACTATACGTCTATACATGATCGATTAACCTCATCGAAAGTCATAAACACTTCGTCTCGCCCGCAAAGTTATTCATCATATTTTTCTTTACATAAAGTACTAGTACATGACACGCTTCGTGGAATCGGTATGCAGAGATTCATACGAACTTTGTTCACTATACGTACAGAAACTCGATTAAGTTAAGCACCGATACAATGATAACGGTAAACAAGTTTTTCCAGAGAGAATGAGAGTGGGGGGGGGGGGGGATGAAACGTGACGTAGAGGGAGAGAGAAAGATAGAGAGAAGGGGAGATGGAGGAAGAAAAGGAGGGAGAGGGAGTGAGGGGAGGGGAGAGAGGGGGAGAGAGAGTGTGGGTGAGGGGGAGAACGGAAGAGAAGGGGGATAACAATTACAGTAATGAGAGTGATTTAGGGCTATTGAGTAATGGCGGAAGTGACTGAGAGAGAGAGAGAGAGTGGCTAAACTACCAATACTGTATTGAGAGTCTTTATACGTAAGATAGCGAGTGAGAGACTTAAGTATAGAGAGAGAGTGGGAGAGAGAGGAGAGTCGTTGAAAAGAAAGATAATTTATGATCATCCCTTGTTCGCTCCATTAAGTTATCCAAAGAATTTTCAGGATTGAAGGAGGCAGATTAACCCGAAGAATAAGAAGAAGAAGAGGGGCCGTACAATAACAGACATTACAATAACACAATACACGTTAAGCCAATAATGCTAGAGCATGTAGAGCAAAGCTTGAGAACTAGAAAAGGGATGTATGTGAAGATGAAGAAGACCATAGGGAATCGAGGGAAAAGAAGATGATGATAACGAAGAAGCAGAAGACATGGAATTAGAAGAAGGAGGTGGAGGAGAATGAGGAGGTGAAGGAGAAGGAGAAGGAGGAGGAGAAAAAGAAGAAAAAGAAGAAGAAGAAGAAGAAGAAGAAGAAGAAGAAGAAGAAGAAGAAGAAGACTTTTCAAAAGGATATCTTTATTTACAAACTATAAATCAAAAGTCAGAAGTTTACAATAAAAGAATAGTACACAAACGTAAAGTTTGTTTACAAAGGTTATACAAGTATAAACATTGTTACCGAAGTAAACAATGTAAAAACAATACAACGTACATGTAATAACAAACGCATCTACATAAGGTAGATGCAAACTCTAAAACAACCAAATCAATTTGCAATCATCGAAAAGGAACAGAGTATTATTATGTGACCACGTTTTTAAGAAAGCATCGACATTGTGGCACAAATGATAATAATGAAATTCATATAAAATCCTGCTTTTTAACCGATGCTGCCAAATAATCACAGGATTGGAAAAAGAATTCGTACGAAACAAAGTATAAATGACACACTTGCAACTAATGATCAAAAAATTAGCGAGGCGCACCGCCTCCCTGCTACGACCACCTGCGCACGGGACAAGGGACCAGTATAAATCAAAATTTAAAAGTAAAGATGGGAACAAACGATTCAATAATACGGACAAAAGAGTAAGGACCGGTTGAATGGCCGGGCATTGAATAAATAAATGTTCGATTGTACCTGGTGCATCCTTGCACCAGCCGCAGTGTCGCGAAAAAATATCAGGATTTATATGATGCAAAACAGTAAGTGAGGGCAATATATTGTGAAAAAGCTTAAACTGGACATCGCCTTCCTTCTTCGACGTCGGTAGCTTGTAGACAAGGGCCCACTGCAGCTTGGTTGACTCGTCGACGGACCCAATTCGGTGCCAGTGCGAAACATGGTCGGAAAGTTTGTTAATGATCTTGTTGAACATCCTGTAGATAGATTTTGACGAAGCTTTGCTTCCATTTTCAAGCATCGGCAAGCAGACGTCGATCGCAACCGATGGGAAAGATGAAATTGTCTGTAGATCCACATGTGTCGATATCTTGCACCCAAGCTCGTTGAACCAGGCTGGAAACGCGCTAGCGATGGCAAGGCGCAGGTGCTGGAGTTCGCGGCGGAGGAGACGAAGGGAAGGCGGGCGAAGTCCTTTAAAAAATATATGTAAAGCGGAGGGGTCAAGCCACAGACCAGACAGGGGGTCAAGCAAGTGGCGGACTAGTTGGGCCCCGCACGCCAAGGGTCGAGCAGGGGGGCAGCAACCAACATAATTATCATTTGGTAACAAAAAACAAGTTAATGGCATATTGGCAGCATAATTAAACGAGATAGATCGTGTATCTATACGGGCTCCGGACACCATCCAAGCACGCAAAACCTCACCATAAAAAACCGGCAAACTAACAAGAAATTTAGGGTTAATTTCAACGTGAAACAATTGATAATCATAACCCAACTTACAATATTGTCGAAAAAAACATTTCATAAAAAGGTAAGCCGGATGTGAAGTAAGATTGAAAAAACGTTGAAGAAAACCGAACCTAAAAGAAAAAACGCGTGCTTGGAGGCAAACTAGACCAAGTCCTCCTTTGTCAGGTTGTTCAAAAAGAACTGATTTTTTCAACATATGTCGCTTCTTAGACCACACAAAATCAACAAGTAAATTCTGGAGTTCATTTAGAATATTGTCTGGGGGAGAAAGAACCGCTAAACAGTGGAAAACCTTAGAGGCTGCCAGCTGATTTGCAATTAAAACTTTCCCTTTAAAAGACAAAGAATAAACAAGCCGAGACCAAGAAGCAAACGTTTTAATTAATTTATCTTTACACTTACTCCAATTCTGACGCACATAATTAATTGTGTTTCCCAAATGAACTCCAAGAAACGGGAGACCTTCATTATTCCACATAAAATTCAAGGGCGAATCATTGCGCCCCATCCATCGGCCAACCCATAAGCCCTGAGACTTTTGTGTATTAAGACAAGCAGCAGAGGCGCGGCTAAACAAATCATAAGCCTTCTCAACCACAGCGAACCCTGGGTCCGAAGTAATAAAAACAGTTACATCATCTGCATACGCAGATATAGCACAATTTACATTAGTTCCAGGTATACATAAACCATGATTTATCAAAGTATTCCTTAAAGTAACTAAAAACGGTTCGATTGCAATAGTATAGAGTAGTCCTGAGAGGGGGCACCCCTGACGAATCCCCTTCTCAAAAAGGAAGGGGGAAGTCAGTGACCCACTTACTTTTATAAGGCTCTCAGCACCCTCGTACAAAGTCTGTATATAAAAAATAAAACGATCACCAAACCCCATTTTCTTCATAACGTTGAACAAATAAGAGTGATCCACATTATCAAAAGCCTTTTTCTGATCTAAATTAATCAAGGCCAAGGGTATATCTTCAGCATTTGCATAAAAAATAGCATCACGAATTAAATTAATATTATCATAAATGGACCGGCCAGGAATACAATATGTTTGATCCTCACCAATAACATTGCCAATATATTGCGTTAGCCTGGCAGCCAGCACCTTGGCAAGAATTTTATAATCCGTATTCAAAAGAGAAACGGGGCGCCAATTTGAAACATCGGCCAAATCTCCTTTTTTAGGGAGCAACGTTATAACTGCCCGTCTAAGAGAGGGAGGCAGAGCCCCTGACTCAAACGACGAACAAATAACAGAGAAAAAATCATCACGTAAAGTAGGCCAAAAGACCTGAAAAAATTCTGATGTGAGCCCATCTAAACCGGGCGACTTATTCTTGCCAAGGTGCTGTACTGCAACATCAAACTCCTCCTCCGAAAGAGGGTCTTCAAGATCCTCTAACAGGGAGGGGTCATAAACAATGGAATCGGGTAATAAATATTCTAGGGCACTCTTATCGACAACAGAAGACGAGTATAAAGACTCATAAAAATTACGAACATGCATTCTTATTTCATTCGGATCTTCTGTTATACAACCAGAAGGGAGACGAATGCGAGACATATTTTTAGAATTCGAATTCGACTTTTCAAGATTAAAAAAGAAACTAGAACAAGAATCAGACTCATTCGTGTATCTAAAGCGAGACCTTATGAGAGCACCCTGTGCCTCATTTTTCAATAATAAATTAAGTGCATCTCTTTGTTCAGCAAGTACATTTCTAATCTCAAGAGTAAAGTCTGGTGTAGACTGAAGTTCATCAATCCTTCTATTAATATCAAATAAAGCTGACCGTTTCTCTTGCCTAATCTTAGAGCTATACATTTGAGTAATAGACTTAATATGAACTTTACCAAAATCCCACCAAGAAGCAACTTCCACAAAATTATTCTTTTCCTTCTGCCAATCTAACCAAAAGGATTTTATAATTTCCCTATAATTCTCATCCTCTAATAAAGTATTATTAAAGTGCCAATAAGCACTTCCTCCACGAATTGAAGGGGGCTTAAATTTCAACAGCACCGCTGAATGATCAGAAAGGGAACAAGGAATAATATCACATGAATAAACAGAAGAAAATAAACATAGCGGTACATAAAAACGATCTAGCCTGGACTTAGAAGCCCCATGAACACTAGCCGAATTATTTCTAAACCAAGTAAATTTCTTTACACCAGGATTCAATCTACGCCAAGTATCACAAAGCGAAAACGAATTAAATACATTCTTCAAAGCAACTGAAACTTTAGCCCTGTGTTCTACTGACATATGAAAACGATCAAGTACTGGGTTCTCCGTGCAATTAAAATCGCCCCCAATGACAATAGTGCCATCATTACAGCTAGAAACATGATCATGAAGGGCTGTTATGGTACGTAAAGCCAGCCGATCATCATGGGGGATGAGGGTATTATAAATGTGATATATGGCCCTATTGAAACAAATTTTATGATATAAAATATACCCATCACAAACAGAAAGTGAAGACAAACACTCTATTTTTGAGCTATTCAATAACGTTGTGACCCCTGACCCACGAGAGGAGCTTGGCGAACAAAAAGGAACATAAGACCATTCCCTCCAACAAGAGCTATTTTCATTTAGCTGATAAGTCTCTTGCAAAAAGACTATATCTGGGTTAGAGGTCAAATGATCAACAAAAACTTTAAAAGACGCATTTTGCGAAATCGCCGAGCACCCACCCGTATTGAGGGTCAGCAGTGACAAAGCCATCACAAAAGAAAAACAACCAACCATAAACAGAGCCATACGTAAAAAACAAAAAAACAACAACAACAATCACAAAACCAAAACAAGCTAGACTACACGTCTAGCGTGTTAACTAATTTATAAATCCTCTGTTGCATGCTTTTCTTAAATAGCGGACTATTCTTCAAGGGCTTCAATTGTTTCACTAAACCAGGAATATTGGAAGTGTATTTGCGAGCTATTTGAGTTGGTTTTTTCCTGCCTTTAACCGAAGCTAAAAACTTAATAATTTCAGAAGCCGACAGGGGGCCTGGTGTGAGGGGGAGAGTCTCTTCATGTATCGACTCTTCATCAGTCTGGGACTGGGTATCCTCCCAGGTCATAGAGTCAGTGTCTGTCAAGTCTGCGGCGGGGTCCTCGGTCGAGGACAATGGGGTGGAGGGGGGTTCAGGAGTCGGGGTGTCGAGGGCCTGTGTAAGCGTAGGGGACTTGTTCACCAAAGGGGTAAGAGACTTCTTCTGCATTTTCCTCTGAGGGGATGGGGTCTTGAGTGGTGTAAGGGTATTAGAAATCTCTTCTGCAGGTGTGGCTGCAGTCTGTTTCCGCTTGGAGACAACATCCGAAAAGGACCTCCTGGGCAAGGGAGGTTCACTCCACAAGGGGGGAGTGGGTTTGGGGGAGCCAAGTTTATGAGATGGGGAGGGACCCCCATCACCCTCACGTACAGCATCAATCTGGGGACCCTTAACCCCCGATGGACTGGGTGGAAGGGCTGATGAAGCTACAGAGGGTGGTGGGTTCAGCGAGGAGCAAGAAGGCTGGGGGGAGGTGGGACGCGAAGGGCCGGATTGGGGCACCTCAACAGGAGGGGGCGCGTCACGAGCTAAACTAGCAGTCATCCCAACAAGGGGAGGCGGGGGAGGGGCAGTGTGCTTCACTCCAGTAGCGGGGGTCGGCCCGAGGGGGGGTCGGTCGTCTGTCGAAGTAGTAGGTTTGTTCAAAGTCGTAGGGGGTGGGGCAATGTTGGCTTGAGATTTCGGCTTTTTGCATGAGCGCGAAATATGTCCAAATTCCCCACAATTAAAGCACCGTGCAGACTCCGTAGACACAAACACACGATAATTAGTACCCGAGTGGGTAAAATTAATATGGTCGGGAGGGGTAACATTTGGATTCATGAGCACTTGAACTTGTCTCCGAAAGCTCATTACATGTGTGAGCTTCTTATTCTTCAACCCTAGTGGAATGGGCCTACATTGAGAGACAACCTTACAAAACGAACCTATATTCTCAACTAAGACAGAATTCGGTATCTCTGGGTACACATTAGACAAAATGAGCTTAGTGGTGGGGCGTACGAGAGGGGTTAATTCGATGAAAGCCCCCTCGTAATTCAATCCACGATTCACAGCACGCACCACTGACTCTTTGGAATTAAGATAGATAGCAATGCGACCGTTCGAGATTCGAGAAGCAGAGACAATATGCTCAGGTGGAATGTTCTGTACGAACGCATCAATGTACGTTTGAATCGAGACATTGTTAATGGCGCTAAAAGAAACCCCATTGTCCCTCGTTACGAGTTTAAACTGTTCAACACCTACAATAGTAGGGTTACCAATAG